>RJWH01003210.1:0-169307 GCA_004363575.1 Solenodon paradoxus | reverse complement strand
GATGATGGTGGTGGTGGTGGAGGTGGTGGTGGTGATGGTGGTGACGGTGACGGTGATGGTGGTGGTGATGGTGGTGATGGTGTTGGTGATGATGGTGGTGGTGACTGCAAAGACACATGGTCCAGTAACTCTTTTTCAGGGGTTATCATAAGTCTGAAAAGGAACACTTCCTTAGAGGATTCACCAAACCCCTCATCTGGAAATGACACCCTAGTAAGTTCATCATGGAAGGGTAGTATGGTTTTGGAGAAGAGTAGTAGAGCAAGACAAAACTGCCTTGAATATCATCTCTTTCACTTATAAGCTCAGATGACTGTATGAAAGATACTTGACATCTTAGAAATTCAACTGTCTGGAAAATTGATCAAATGAGACCTACTTTGCTAGGTTGTTATTGAAATTGACTGAGTTTCAGGCACTGTGCTAGACCCTATTCAGAGAAGAGCTCATACACACTACTTCCTGTTCTGGTAAAGACTACACCCCAATGTCTGTACCAGACACTAGAAAACAAATGGGTAAGATACTTCCAGATAATTACAAGTGCTATATATTATAAAGCAAGATGATATGATACAGAAGAGCAGGAGGTTTCCTTTATGATGGGCTGGGAAGCTCTGTAACACAAGCACTACAGGAAAGCACTCAGCTACCTGTACTGGACCTCCAGGCTCTGGCTGCAGGTGCTGTTCTAGAAGATTGCTGCCCTGGTAGTCATGCAAACTGTAACCCAAACAAACTGTCCCAATGTCACAAACACAGCTGATAATGGAGGGTGGGGAAGATGACCTCTGATCCCATTCCAATATGGCGTGCCAACCGTAACTCTCCAATATGGTATTTGCCAGTACCACACAGACAAAGAAGAGTCTAAGAGGACACTCGGTACCATGTCTCTTCACTGGAATGCTCTTTCTTATTCCTTCTGCTACAGTTTTAGGTTCAACAAATGAGAATCTATCAGTTAGCTATGTATAGACTTCATACACCATCTCCTCTTGCTCACTGTTCTGCATTCTCTGCTCCCCAGTATCTTACTGTTCTTCAGAAGAAAACCTCTCTGTCTTCTACACCAGGATGTATGAGCTCCCCTCTAGGGTACAGTTCCTAGATGTTGGAATACTCCATGTGGAGTGAGCCCTTCAGTCCCCAGGAAGAACTCTGTATAAGTAGTGTTCCTCCCAACCTTGAGTTGCATTGCCTGGACAGAAATCCTGGTGAGACCATGTTTTGGTTTTTCTTATGCTTTCTGCCATTTTCTCTCACTTTTCCTTGTAGATATGCTGGTCTCCCAATCCTCAGTTCCTTTTTCAAAGGCTGTAGTTTATATCTAGATGTGATTGTGTTGTGTCTATGGAGAGGAGGTCAGCCCAGGATCTGGCTAGTCTGCCACCTCGGGTTTCTGTCATCTCAGAGAGGATCATAAAGAAGACACCATGCCCCCGCCTCCCCACCTGGGACTGCTGCCCACCTTGCTTCCTGTAGTCTAAAGCCCCCAGAATATGATTTTTGGAGCCTTACCCCAGGCCTGTGCTCAGCAACCTGAAATCCTAGCATAGGACTATTACATCAAGACAAGGAAAGAACGCCTTTTAGCCTACTCTATAGAAATAAACACAAGACACCAAAACAAAAATAAATAAATACATAAAAATAAACGGACAGAGAAATTTACCACAAGTGATAGAGCAAAACAAAACACCAGAGAAAAACCTTAATGCACCAGAACTCAGTAAACTACCTAAACATATCAAAGCACTAGTCATGATGATTCTCACTGAAATTAGAAAACAATGGATGAAAGAAATAAGTCTGCAACAAAAACAGAGAAAATACAAAAAAGTTTCAAACAGATTCATTGAGCTAAAGAACACATTAGCTGAAGTAAAAATCCAACATATAAGAATTCCAGAATGAGAAGAGGGAAAAAAGGAGATAAGAACCTTAATAGAAGAAATAATAATTAAAAATGTTCCTAAGTTAGGGAAGTAAACAAACATTCAGATCTAGGAAGCTCTAAGGGCTCCAAACAAAAGAAACCTAAACAGAGACATGCTAAGATACATTGTAACTAAAATGACAAAAATTCAAGAAAAAGAGAGACTCTTAAAAGTGACTAGAGAAAAATGAGTCACATACAAGGGAACTCCCCTCCCTGCCCTAAGTTTATCTGCAGATATCTCAGCTAAAAGTTTACAAGTCATAAGGGAATGGTATATTCAAAGTGCTGAAAGAAAAGGACTTCCAACCAGGGATAATATATCCTGCTAGATTATCACTTAGAATTAAAGGAGTGATAAAGAGCTTCCCAGAAAAATAAAAGTTAAAGGAATTCATTGCAACTAGACCAATATTGTTGAAATACTAGAGGCATTTCTGAAAAATGAATAAAACCCAACTTAGAAGCAGCAACACACCGTAACTACAAATGAGAGAGGTTAGAATAAAAATGTGGACTCTTAAAATGAGTGTGAGATTAACTTGCTTTCCATTTAAAATAGGTTATAAGCAAAACAACAATACAATATCATCTCGTACCTACTACAATGGCTATTATCCAAGACTAGAAAAAACAAGTGTTTCTGAGAATGTAGAGAAAAGGAAACCTTATAAAGTGTTGGTGGAAGTGTAAATTGATGCAACTATTTTGGAAAATAATAAGGAGTTTCCTCAAAAAATTAAAAATAGAAATCCCATACAATTTCATTATCCCATTTCTGGATATTAATCTGAAAAACACAAAAACTCTAACCTGAAGAACCTGTTTCATTAACAGATAAATGGATAAAGGTGTAATACTCACACACACACACACACACACACACACACACATACACACACACAATGAAATACTACAAAACTATTTTTAAAAAGTTAAATCCTACCATCTGGAACAAGATAGGTGGATCTAGGGGGAATTTATTAAGTGAAATAAGGCAGAAGGAGAAAGTCAAATGATTTTATGCCTATGTGGTGTGTAGAAAAACCAAGTAAACAAGTCAACTAAATGAAATAAAAATAGACTTTTAGTCTCTTGAACAAAATTAGTGACTACAGAAGGGAAGGGTGACGAGTTGGGTGAAAGGGGTCAACTATATGGTGAAAGATAGAATTGGGTAGAATTGTTGATGGCAAACTTAATGTATTCTACGCAGATGTTGATTTGTTAACTTATGATGATGTACACCTTAAACCTACATAGTGTTATAATGTAATATTCTTTCAATAAATATTTTAATTAAAAAAAAGTGCAAAATAAATGGACTGGGAAGGCCTCTCTAGGAAAGCTGACATTAGTGGAAGCTGACTGATGAGTCATCCTGGGATCCCTGAGGAAAACCCATCCAGGCAGAGGGAACAAGTGTAAGGGCCCTATTGGGTGGGGACAAGATGAGAAATATCCTGGTACATTAAGCAGCCAGAAGGGCCCGTGTAGCCTGGAAAGCTTTGTGGAGTAGGAGGTCCAGCTGCAAAGTGGGCAAGGGTCAGGCCACCTGGGACAACAGCACAAAGTTGGGTCTTATTCTAGGTGCAGTGGAAAGACACCAAGAAGTCTAGACTGGCGGGGAGAGGTGATCTGCCTGAGCAGGTGGAAGCAGGGATGCCTGTGGGTAGGCATAAAGATGATGGACGCCAGCACAGGTGGTAGACATCCTGGGAAGTGGACAGATGCAAGAAACAGAGCCAGCAGTGTCTGAGGGAGACTGAATAAGGGCCATGAGAGACAGGGAAGGACCAAGGATGACCAGATGGCGCATGTTAGGGAGCTAAACCACCCAGGTCAGCCATTCACCATGGTGTCAAGATTCACCAGTTCCGTTCTGGACATGCTGCCATTGCAAAGTGTGTCAGGCAGACCAGACTGATCCAGGGACTAAGAGGAATTATGTGTTTGCAGTGAGTGAAGAAATTAGGCTGGAAAAAACTTGGGACTCATCATTGTTTAGATAGTATTTAAAGTCCCAAGATGGATGGAGATCACCCCCAGAGACCAGGAGTACCAAGTGCAGTGCACTTGGTAAGTAAGACGAGTACAATGCTCATAAATAACAAACAACGGACACGGTGAAACTGAATCCACTTTGAACAAAGGACACAGGCTTCCAAAGCTTATCACCCCTCCTCTCACCAGTGTCCGTGTCTCCTCACTTGTGAATTCCTCACTCCCTCATCCAGCCAACCCCCAACCAAATAGTCACTTGTTGCTGAGATTCGGAGATGCAACTACCTTCTAGAGCTGGGGCAGATGTGCAGCGATGTCACACACGAGTGCCAGCTCCTCATTAGACCCAGAGCTGGTCGTGACAAAGCTCTCTCATTCCCGGAGGAGCAGCTGCTTTACAAGGGTCAGGAAGCAGGTATTTCTATGGGCTCCGTCTGGCCTACACCTTTGCAATCGTCACTACAGTATGAACCCCAGTTGTTCTCACCCCTCACCATGGAGTATCCCAGGGTGAAGGACTCACAGGTCACCCATCTTGGGGGCGAGTGGAGGATCCCATTGAAGTGGCAGCCACCTGGTACATGGTCTGAGCTCTGCCACCCTTGTGCCACATGAACAAGGCAAGTAGTTAAAGGCCTGTGAGCCTCTGTTTCCACCAGGAGGCACGGCTCATAGGGAGCTGATATTTATTGAGTACTTCTCTACATGCTGAGGACTTGGAACCTCATGTCATGTGGTCCTCACAATAGTCTGAGGCAGTGTCCTTGCTACATATTGCTGATGAGGCGCTGAGGCCTACTCAGCCCATGGCTGGGTCTGGAGCTGAGTTGAACAAGCCCAAGCAGCTGATGCCAGGCAGTCCCGGCAGCATTAGACAATGTCAGTCTCCACCTAAGATTCTGAATCCACTGGGATTCAAAGTTTGTTATGTCTTCTTGGGTCCCTGTGCAAAGAAAGAAGTTAGTTCCCTCCTGGCCTTCCTGGGAGGGTAGGCCTTCTGAATACTCTCAGGTGACAGGGGAACACTCTTACTTTACTCTGCCAGGGGATGGCAACCTTTCTCTTTCCCGCGCTCTGACAGAATGCACAGCACTAGGCTTTCCTCTGACAGCCTCACTCTGCCCCTGTGATCTTCCCCTGGGTATCTTCCTTGCTCAGATGGCATGCCTGCAGCCCCTGGATGTCAGGTCTGCCTGTTGACTAAAGTCATGTTTCTCCTGAGTTGTGGTTTACTTGGGAGGCCAGACCTCCCTCCACCTCATGTGAAGAAGCTCATTGCAAAGATTCACTGCCACTAGCCATCTACACCAGTAATCCGAGAACAAATGTGGGCAGTTAATGGCCTTATCTGATTTTCTCTCTGTACCTATGCTTTCTCTTCACCCTGTAAAGGCACAGACCCAAAGCCCACAAGTGACAACTGCAAGAGACTCTTGCACATGTCCACCATGAGTTGAGTAGAAAGCTTACCTGGACCTGCTATGTGTCCCCAGGCCCGCTTGCCAGTTGTGTTGGCTATCATAAATGTCATTTACTTAAATATTAATCAAGTTAAGTATGAACGTGAAGAGGGAGAGTTGTTGCTTTTATAACATTCAGTAGAATGTTTGGAAAGACACATAAAAGCAACTTGCTGAAAAAGAACTGCTCACCTTTTGGATAGGGTAAGACATATTTAAAAGCTCAGAAATGAAGTAATGACTAAAAATCAAGCACATTTTACACTCAGGTTGCTTTAGAGTCTTCAAGTTCATGCTCTACTAAGAGAAGTCAGAGGTGGGCATCACAGAGCTTGAGCTCTAGATGGTGAGAGAAGAGTGGCCTCCAAGCGCTCAGCAGATCTTAGTGAGGCAGGCACAGGCTCAGCCCTCCCAGAATCCATCCAAAAGCTCTTCCTAGGAGTGTATGAATAAAGACTCTTACTGTTATTTCCCACTGAATTCATCCAAGAGGTCAGCAGCTGCCTGCTGCCATCCTGGTGAGGTCAACTGGAGTCTGGGAATGGTGTCAGTCAGGTGAGTGGCCAAAAGTGGGAAGAGAAACTAGGCCAGTCTGAGTTCTGGTCCTCCTAGAAAGTCAATAAATTCCCTGTTTGCTTAAGCCACATTGGGATGGGCTTTCTATCACCTGCCTAGTTTCTCTCCTCAAAGAAGTCCCTTCCTAGTCTGCTTTTTACACTTCTCTTTCTCCAGCATCAAAGCTAACCCTGTGTAACACATCTCATCCTTCCATCAACCCTGTGAGGTACATACCATTGTGAAGAAACTGAGGCATGGGGCTAAGTGACTTTCTCAAGGCTACACAACTTGTAAGAGGCAGAGGCAACATCTGAACCCCCCACCCTTCTGGGGAGAGCTCATTAAGCCCTAGAGACCCATGGCCTCATGAAGACTGTGGCTGCAGCATGACAGCAAGCCTGCTCTGAGGATACATTCTCTTCCCATCTAGAAGTATAATCTTATTGTTATACAAACAGCTATCATTGAGTAGGCCACAGGTATATCATCCAACCACTGACCAGTCCATTTTTCCATTATCTGTTTTACAAGTTGAAGCCAAGAATGTCTCATCCTTGTTGCATCCCCAGAATCTGACACATAGTAGGTGCTCGATAAATGTCTACAGGCCCATGCACGGTACTTCACTCCATGATTCCTTCCCGCTTCAAAGATCGCCCTCTCCATCAATGTTGTGAGGTGTCTGGACATAAGACACAGCATAAGCACTGACTTCCTCTCTCCATCTCACCCTCTGTGTCATTCCCCTTATTGGTAGAATGTAAAGACCTCAGTATTCCTAGTAACCTTCATCACACTTTACAGCTGCAGCACTCAGTTGGGACAGCAAGTTCCCCAAAGCAGTCTGCCTTTGTAATGAGGGTAAATTACCACACTGTGGCCAGTGATGTCTTTGCATATGGTCTTGGAATCCAAACAACTGAGCTTCACGCACAGGTGATTAACTGACGAAAAATGGTAAGAATGTCCCCTGACTTGCTCTTTTTAAGTTAAAACATATAACTCTTTGTTAAAACAGTCAAGCCAGAGATCCCAAGTTGCATTAATCATGTCCAATTTTAAAAATCTGATACATAATTTAAGAACAAGAGGCAAAGAAAGATAAGCACTTAAGTACCATTTGCTATCTTTTCATTAAACCTTAACTCATCAATCAGTAACTCATCTAACTAGTGTTCTCCTGACTAGAGGAATCCGTCCTCCAAATACTCCTGAACCTTGTTTAGAGACTAGATCTTTCCTTACAGCTCTCCAGGGACACCTTCTGCTGGTTCAGCATCTTCCCCGAGTTACTCCAGCTCCTCTCCCACTACAGGCTGGAGGGACCACTGGTGCGGAGCCCTGGGAAAGGTGCCCCAACACAGAGCTCACAGCACTTCCCTAGAGACCTGGGGCCTGCTCTCCTCTCAACCCCACCCCCTTGCTTTCAGCATGGGGCTCAACAAGCAGAGAGAGGGTACCGCACTCCTGAGTTAAGTGACCCCAGGATCTGGTCTTCAGTCCCCTACTTTCTCTGCACTCCCTCTTAAATGAATCCTTTCATTCTTCATGTGAGAGAATTTTCTGTCTTTTGTTTCTAGGAAACATAGATGAAATTCTTGAGCACAGTCCCAAGGGGCAGGGAATCTAGGTCAAAGGAGCTAGAGTTGGACTCTCCATTCCCAACACCAAGTCAAATTTGAATGTCCAATCCTGAGCAAATGGAGCCTCCTTTCCCCAAGGCTCTCCCCACACTTCACACCCCCAGTCATGTCTGTCAGACCTGTCCTTTCTAAAGTCTGTTGTCTCCTCCCCAGGCCCATTGGCAGTCTTGCCCCTTTCACTGTCCTGCTCCTCCTCGTCCAACTCTTGGACTGGAGCTGCTGCAGAGCCTCCCACTGACCCTGTCCTGCTGCTCACTCCACGCCATCCACCCTGACGTCACTGAGCCCCACTACATTATCCCATCCTCTTAACTGACCACTCTCCAGTGCTGTTTCTGCTATCTGAGTAGGGGTGAAGCATCTCCTGCTAAAATACACATATACATACATACTCAACTTAGAAAGATAGCTACACACATAAGAGAGACTGATCTTACCTAGAGAACAAAAAAAGTTCTCAGTGGCAGTTAAGACATGCTTTTCTAGGACTGTATTCTTCCCCCCAAATATACCACATCACATTCTCAGAGGAAGGGATCAGCTCCAGGCACCCAGAGCCACAGTGGGGCTGCTGTTCCACAGTCCGGCTGCTCCCTGTACTGATTCCTGTCTGCCAAAGGCCTTCTGATGCTGGGTTCTTGGGCCTTTGGAGTCACCTAAGGGACAGGATATGCTGGTGAGAGGGCCTGAGGGTAGCATGTCTGCCCCCAGGATGAGGACACATGGGCCAGGACCACCTGTGCATCCCTGGGAGCAGGAAAAGTCTGACTCTGTCCTGGAGGATGGATCTGTCCTCAGGGGCTGATGAAAAGAAACTTCCAAGTCTGCAGTGCTAAGTTCGTTCCCCATGCTGGTGGCATGCCCAGGGAAATGTTGTCCTGTGAGAACCTAGTCAAGTACCCCACCCAGGACAGCTGCCCAGGAATTCTCCTTGACACTGGGAACCCGAAAAAAAAAATCATGGGCTTTAGAGTGGACAGGCCAGGCCCAACTTCTACCCTCAGCTCTCCTCCTGCCACTCTCCCACCAGTGGTCAACAGCTGGAGACACCTGCCCTGATGACCCTAGATGCCTCACAGAGCCTGGCCATCAGGTGGGGTTGCAGGCAGTGGATCCTGGACATGAGAGAAGTGACCCTGAGTCCTGGGCCCTTGCAGTCCAGCCTGGAGAAGTAAAAGACCTCACTTGGTCCCACTATGGAGACTGACTCTCCCTGGGTAATACCTTCTTTCCTACATGCAATTGCATTCAAAAGATTGCAACTGTATTGAAGGAACGCTGCATCATGACATCATACAGGTTGTCAATCAGCATCTGTATTTAATACATTAAATTCACCACCAACAGTTCAGTCCTATCCCTCACCACACAACTGACCCCTCTCACCTGATTACAAAAATTTTAATTGGGGAAAAATTAAATTTCTAACTCATTCTCCCCATGTCATACACACCTATCTAGAAATGGAAAAAATAATGGAGGGAGACAGCCTCTTGACCTCTGTCTGGAGATGGTCTTGCCTGGGACTCAGAGTGAGGACAGGGGCAGCCCCTGCTCTTTGTCATGCGACTGCCCTGTGTCCTGCCTTAGCTCAGAGTGACCCCTCCTTTCCCTAGTAACCATCTTAAGGAGTCCTTATTTCAAAAAGATCCCAGTGAGAAGTTTCCTTCCATCCTTCTCCAGGTAGCTTCATGTCTTACCTTATCCTTCCTTCACACATAGGTTTTATTGAACCATTGAAATTGATGATACTCAGCCATTTTGATTTTTAAAACAACAACTTCATTTGGTTCAACCCAATATAAGAACATATGAATACAGAGTCTAATTATCCTTGCTGTTATTCAAAAGGTAGCATATTAAATACTACTCTGTTTGTATCTTGCTTGTTTGACTTAATATGTCTTGGCAATATTTCCAACTCAGGTCATTGAGAGCTTCCCTTGTTTTATTTTTTAACAGCTGCAGAGTATTCTTCCATTGTGTGGATGTTCCATTAGTTATTCAACCAGTCCCATAATGATGGACATTTGGGTTGTTTCCAGTCTTTTGCTATTATAAACAATAGAGCAGAGAATGATCTCAAACACCACTTTGTGCAAGTATATCTGTAAGGTGAATTCCTAGAAATGGAACATCAGGGTCAATAGGTGTATGTTTTTGTAAACTTGACAGATATTGCCAAAAAGCTCTCATTAAGGATGTGCTAATTTACACTCCCACTCGTGGTGTAGGAGAGTTCCCAGATCAGTGATTCCCGACACTTTCCTTTAGATCAGTGTTTTCCAAAGTGCAGGTTGTGACTCATTACTGGGTCATGAAATCAATTTCATGAGTTGAATTCAGCATTTTAATTAAATAGAATAGGATAGCTTATAATAAAATCAAGAATAATAAAAGAGAAAATACCACATTGATATGCAAGTAAAAAGGCTAAATATTGTTTAGGGAACTTCTGTTTTGAGAGAGGTATAGAGAGAGACATAACTATACAGGCATCCAGAAAACACACACACACACACACATGCACACACATAGATGTGTGAGACAAGGTCATGATATGTATTTTTAACTACCAGTCAAAAAATATTGAAAGCCAGTCTTAGATCTTGAAACTTTTGAAGAGGCAGGAAACTGAAAAAACAATTCTTCCAGGAAAACATACTAACACAGAACATGTCCATTCCCTGGGCCCCTGGGAGGCCCTTGCCGGGATCCCAGACCGGCAGCGTCCTGAACAGTGACAGCACTACTCCCAACAGACCGGTGGGTTTTGTCCTCATGCTGTCTATGGTCAGTCCGACTGGCAGGAAATGGGCATTCTGGAAATATCTACTGCACCAAAGAAATGAGCAAAACGTGTTTCCTCCCAACATGTGACCTCAGCACATTTTCAGTTACTCTCTCTTTGTTCTCTGTGAGACCACAGGGAGAGCTCCCACTGCTGCTTTAGTTCTTATGAAAAGCAAGCAGAGAGCAGGAAAAGGTTTCAGAGGGACAGTCACAAACTCTTGCCCTGGAGGCCATGGAGCCTGTGGCTCTGCAGAGAAGGAATTGTTAGAGGAAGGTGGGGCAAGGAGGAGGTGGGGGAGAGGGAAGGGCAGGAAGAAGGAGAGGGACCCTCCATCAGGACCAGACAAGGTTTCAAAAGGCCCAGAATGTTGAGGATGCAGGGACATCAGGCAGGAGAGGTGCACACAGAGACCTAACAAAGGCAAGAGGAAGAAAATGGGAGGAACAGAAAGGAGGCTGCAGTCCTTTCTAGTGAGGTCCTTCCCAACCTCTGGGAGCAGGCTGGTCTGTAGGAGCCTTCCCCAACAATGGGACTGCTGAACCCAAGGACAGGGGATGAGAAGGGAGGCAAAGGAAGCCCACACAAAAGCAACCAGGGGCTCAGAAGGGGCAGGTAGAGGCAAATAAAGAAACAAACCCTAATGCAGGGCTACAGCTGAGCCACCACCTCTGCTGTCCCAAGAGACAGGAGCAACTACCCTCCAGAAAGCATTTCGACAAGGAGACAGTCTTCACCCTGAACCAGTGGAGACCCTTTGAGTCCCCACAGGGTTGCCCTGAGCCCTATTCCCACCATGTCATCTCCCCACTGAAGGCTGATGTGTGCTGTGAAATGAGCTAGAGCCAGGTGCCTACTTTTATTATCTGCTCTGCATTCTGGGGGTGAGGCTGGTGGTCTGGTGCAGGGTGTTGGACAAGGCAGCACTGCAACATGGCAGGCTTGTCTTTAGGAAGCCGGGTGGAAAGACACATGTTAGAAAGGAGCAACGCTTTGCAGGTGACGCCAGCTGTTCTCTTATCTCCAGGCTCTGAGACCAAGGAGCAAACTCAGCATTGAGTTTCTTTGCTGAGGCTTGCTCCAGGAGCCTTGGAATAGCAACCACTGCCCCAAGAACCAAGTACAGTCAGCCCTCACTCACCATCATGAACAGATTCTTGCAAATTGCAACTCTAAGCAAAAAGACATAGAACGAAACCAATTTGACCAATTTGACCATCATTTAATTGCTATAAATTAGGGTTAGGATCCTACAGCATATTTCTGGTCACAGAAACATGGCTAAACTTCTAAAGAAAAATTCACAACACTTCTAATAGCAAACAATCATTGGTACACATTCATTCATTTCCCAGCCCGTTTACTCCATCTCAGGGTCATCGGTGGCTAGCGCCTGTCCCTGCATCTAAGGTCAAGGTGGGATCCACCCTGGACAGGACACTGCCACCCCACACTCATCAGACTGGGACAGCTGAGACGTACCCAGGGACATGACGTGCACATCTCTGGGAGCGGGAAACCAGAGCACACCAAGAACCCCACACAGACATGGGGAGACGAGCCAACCCCATGCAGGCAGAAGGTCCACCCGGGAATCGATTTTTCTTCTTTCTCATCAACATTATCACAAAATGACGGTGAACAAAACAGCATTATTGGAAGACCGGCTGTATAGCAGAAGACTGTTAAGTCTTTAAAAACCCAACACAAGTATTGATTCTCCTTTTACCTAATTTCTTCCTTCTTTTGTTCCTGGTGGAGCTGGCTGCCACTTAAGAGCACTGGGTTTGAAAGACAAGCCTATGTGAGGTTATTGATTTCTCCTAAGAATACGCCTGCTCTTCAAGTGAGCTCACATCAAGGAGGCAGGGGTCAGGGCTAAGGACTGCTGGCCCAGCCTCCGCAGGTGGCATGTGCTGGACAGAGGCTGGAGGGGCGCTGCCACACACTGACACTTTGCTCCTGTCAAACTAGGACTCTTCCTTAGAAGAGTGACAAATAACATCCTTAAAGTTAAGACTTTATGAGTGATTATTGAAATCAGTGGAGGAAAAAAAGATAATTAAGGTCAACCACTACCTTTAAGAAAACAAAAAGTCTACCAAACAAGAAAGATGTAACTGACTACTTAGTGACATACCCTGATGTCCACAAAGGGATAGGGTGTGTCCACAGTGCAGAACGAAGTGAAACAGGCCAACTGAGACAGTGGATAGAGAGGTCGTGAGGTGTGTCTACCGGGCCCTCGAGAGGGTGGCCAGGGCAGCTCTGGAGAAACAAACATCTTCATTACTCCCAGCCACTTAGCAGTGGCTGGGAGTCCAGCACAGCTGACAGAGGGCCACTGCACACACAGGCATGGCCGGAAACAAGGGAGGACAGGAAGGAGGGTCCGGGGGCGTGAAGTCATGAAGGATGCGTCAGGGGCACCTAGGGCCCACTCCAGCTGCTATCCAGGGGCCACTGGTGCAAAATCGCATGCACACACACACACACACACACACACACGTGTGTGTGTGTTCTAGGGTTCTCAGAGCCACACCACTAAGGAGGGCCCAAATTTCCCAAGAGGTTCTGAGTCAGAGCGGCTGTCAGGTGCAGTCAAAGAGGACCAGCCCTGCAAGCTCCATCTACATCTACAACCTGCTCCAGGCCGTGTCCCTAGGGGGAAAATAAGAGGGTCACCAACCAGGGCAATGGACCTGTGGACTCTGCAGGCGGGATGTCCTGTTCCCATGCCCAGAGCCAGCCTTTGGTTCCTCAAGCCCAAACTCCAACAGCAGCAAATCAGGCCAGCTGGCCTTGCGGCACTCCAACCAAACATGGAGCTTCTAGGATACTGGACCATAGTGGATTCTGCTTGTTGGGAACACCTTAATCTTTGATTAGTGTACTATTTTAATTGGAGGTATGTTTTCATGTTTCCATTTAATTAAAGCTTTATTCTCATTCTATTTTTTTTAGCTCATAAGACTCTAACAAAAGAAAGAGTAATAGCTTGTCCAGAAAAATAAATTCCTGATCCAACAGCAGTATCTCCTGGAAAGTACTGTGGTTATGACAGGTATCCATATCAGGGTTACAGAGAGACAGACTTAGGAGGACATCTGTGGAGGGGTCTCTATGGAGAACATCTATGGAGTAGACCGTGATCTCACTGGGTCCAAATCAAAGTGCTTCTCCTCCCTCCCTGCTGCCCCCACCTCCAGACCTCACCTACTGTTGCTTCCAGAAGAGCCAGGCCCTTCTCCAGACATCATGAGCCCCACCAGCTCTGTGTGGGACTACGGGCTCCTGCAGGCAGGGAAGCCCCAGACAAACCCTTTGATTTCTTGCTTTCACAGCATCTCTCTGTCCCCCATGAAGCTCAGGAGCTCTGAGAAGGCCACACGCAGGGGCCGGGGTGAGGTCAGGTTGGACAAAAGAAGGAATCCCTATGGAGGCCCGGCTAGGCACTGCTGAGGTCATGTGTTTTTCTGGGCTCCTCTTCACCCCTCCAGCTTATATAGAGGCAGAAGCCTAGAGGCCAAGGACTTTCTTTTAACCCAGTAACGCTGAACACATCTCACCCACTCTGGCAGGGACAGTTTCTTCCATCCCTCTGCCTCCCCTCTAGCCATCCCACACATCTCCTCTCCAGGGCAGCCTCCTATTCTGGAAGCAGCCATGACTCTTTGCTCTGTACTGTTTGCCTCTTCTAGCAGGTATGATAGATTCTCTAGGCTCGGTTGCTGAAACTCTCAGCTCTAAGCCTGAAGGCACCTGGCCTCCCTTCCATTCCCCGCTGACCCCTTATTGGACTCCCTTGCACCGAGCCAGGAGACAGTTGGCCAGTCAGACCTTCTGTCCCCTAAGGTGGCTGTCTGGGCCACCTTCCGTGCACTTGACCTCTTTCGTCTTCAAGACCCTGACCCTTGACAACTCAAGAATGACTTTACCCTCCATCTACTCTACTTTTCCTGTCCCAAGTCACTCTCTGCTCCTGGGACTCACATACCCTGTGCTTCCCCCAAGCCCTGCTCACTATACTTGTCCTTCTAGTCTCACTTTCCAGCTGCCGCCCCCCAACACTCCGTGCTCCCATCCTTTCAGGTGCTGCTCTGCACGCTCTCCGACCCCATCTGCCACACCCCAGTGATTCTGCAGACACAGAAAGGAAAACAAAGCATGCAGTAAACACATGCACATTGAACAGTGAGCCTCAGCGTAATATTTTCACCTGTTAAATCTGTGGTGACTTGGAGTGCATGGGGGTTCAATGACTGGTAAGACGTTCCAGTGTTCCACACAGTGCAGTGCCAAGCAACCTTTTGTTGGAAGCATTAAGTGAAGCTGCTTCTTATGCCAAAGTTAGGTTTAAAGCTCCCAGTAGTCAAATCTGCCCTTGAAGAAGGCACACTGGAGACCGCCATGTCATCTGTCTGCACCCCCAGGAAGCTCAGACACAGAAGGCCCCTTTCTTTGGCTGGGGGTGAGATGAAGCAGTTAGTGTGCACACAGGTGTCAGAGAACACGAAATCCACACATCATTAACACGAAAGTCTAACAAGGGTGCATGTAGCAAGAGCCTCCCAGATAGGAGGCTTGCTGGAGAGGAGGCTGGGTGAGTGTGTGGCCTACTCCTCTTTTGTTAAAATTTAATTCCAGTCACTACATGTGCTTCTGATGCAACAATGCACCTTCACCAGCTATGAAGGCTCAGAAACAATCCACTCTGTAGACTTTACCAAAAGAAAGAAAAAGCACTATAAAAAATGTTAAATATATAATATGATATACACGCCCATTTCACAAAAAAAAGAGAAATGATCACGTTATACAGTCACTTGACAGGATGACAGTCATTGAAAAGTGAAAAGTACAGACAACATAAAACAAGGAAAATATTAAGTAGGTTTGTATGCATCTGTATAAGATTGGAAGAGGAATCACCAAAAACAAGAACTTAGTGATTTTCTAACATAAATAACTTTAAAAAGGGCAAAGGTTGCCAGTAAGTGCTTGTTAACTGAATGGATGAATGCTCCTGGTGCAGCTGGCAGGCTCCAGGGGACAGAAGTCAGTGCCTCCAGACTCAGAGGGGAGGCGTTAGGACACCTGTGACCTGTTACTGCAAGCTCCTGCGAGGCTGGGAGGGTCCTAGTAAGGGTTGTGGGGGCATCAGGCTTCAGAGACCAACACCCTGCATGGGCCCTGCAGAGAGCCCCCTGGGACTGCTGGACCCAGATCAGAATCCAGATCTGTCACTCACCTTGATCAGAATGTTCTAGAGTAGACAGGAAGTCCCCTGCCATGTCTTCAAGGGTGACTGGGGTGAAGAGCTGCCCAAGACCAGTTCCCCTTACACCTCCTTGTTACCACCAGCTGAGGCTGCTTAAGACACTTGTCTCTGCTAGCTGGTGACCACAGTGGTCACCAATAAACCTAAGGAGCAATGAGAGAGGGTGGGAAGGAGAGGGTACTACACCAGACACCCCCCAGATCAGTGCCTACAACGTTAACTAAGAGACTGTGACCAGAAGAGGAGCACGGGAAATCGGGAGTCCAGAGAGTGTTACCTGCCTCCTGGACACGCACGGGAAGTAGAAGACGCCCTCCAAGCTGGAGGGAGAACCTACACTTCATCGGAGCATCTTAGATCGTGTGGCCACACAGGCAGGGGGTGCTTCGTGTAGCAGCTTGGCCCACATAGAGCTGTGCAGCAGGGATCGGAAAGCCACCCAGGGGTCACCCCTCACCCTGTGAGAAGTGTTGCCAATGGCACTTCTGAGGGTCCTCCCAGAGCAGGCTAGCTTTGGGGACCTGCTAGGGAGTGAGCTGGCTGGAGACTCTGGCCCTGGCTCTAGGTGCTGCGGACTCTATGCTCAACCCCACTCTGTGGGCTGCCTCAGTTTCCCGGTCAGAGGTGCTGACTAGACCAGGGGTTCTTTTTTTTGCGCAGTCCATCATTCCATGCTTCTATTTCTAGCAGCCTTCCTGTGCCCCTTTCTGGAAGTGATTTTAGGGTCAGGTGACATAAGCTCCAGGCTCCCTCACTGATGTGGGGGCAGTTCTGTGGGCTGCTGAGGGAAACAGATTTTAAATCATCCCTTGCCGTGTTGAGTGCAAACACACCATCACTTCTGTGCCTAACAACACCAGCCATCAATGAAGCTCCATATTTAGCAGATGTTCAGCAGTAATTACGTGGACACCAGTACACATTCCCCATCTAATTGCTGAGCTAGACCGGCCCCAGATGCCCTCCCACATGCCGCTTGAAATGCTCATCTAAGCACACTCCAAGTACCATCTTTCACTCAGACCCAGTATGGGACCAAATGAGCACCCGGATGGTAATAGACAGGTTTCTGTGACCCCAGTCAAGAAGCACATGTCATCCCAATCTACAATGACATTCTGGAAATGGCAACAGCGATGAACCTAACAGTGATGTGACCCTAATGCTTGCCATCGAGAGAAGGGGTGTGGTTCTTGTCTGCATACCTCCCCTCCTGACAGACTGGCTACACGGAGAGTCACACTACCCAGCAGGGACAGGAGGACTGACGATGAACTTACATGTTTACTATCAGGCTTCAGTGGGTCTGCCTTCACCTGCACCCCGGGAATGTCCTAGCATCACCCCTGGGTAGGTGTCTGGGGCAGGCACTGCCTGGCGCGGCGCTGAGGTGGACTCTGCCAGCCTTTGTTTCTGTTCTCATGACCAAACGCCCATTGTCACAGCATCCGCCAGCCCAGCCTCCCTGCCTGCTGCTCAGAGGTACATGCCAAGCTGGCTTCCAAACAGGCAGCCACTGAGTAGATGGGAAGTCTGTTGTCACCCAGGGCTGACATCACAGCCAGTTAGTGGCTTCTGTGGCCTGGAGTGGAGAGATGGCTCTCACCAGCCAGAATGGCTGTATCAGGACTATGACACATGTCCTGCAAGCTGGAGGCAGCTAAGAGGAGCCCAGGCTTCCAGAAGGCAAAGCAGAACACAGTGGGAGAAGCAGGGCCTCATGGGAGCGAGGAGAAACAGAGAGGGAGAAGGAGGCGCACGGAAAGTTGTGTGAGCCTTGCCATGTGGCCTGGGATGTGCCGTCTGCTCCACCCAGCACCCTGTAGGGGTTGTCCTCAGTGAGTTCTGGACTGTGGGGCATGGGAGCCTGCACAGGGTGACTCACACTCCTGATGCAGTCCTGCTCCAGGTCTAGTGCCATCTACCAGTTCTCTCCACACATCTATCCCCTATCCCCTGTGTAAGGCCTGAGACTCCCTGAAACATGACTGAACAAGTTACGTGACTGCTCTTTTCTTCTATTTCAGTATCTGTAAAATGGGTATAAGCCTGAAAGTGCTATCCAATACAGCTGCTCTGTAGATTCAGTGAGAAGCATCCTCAAAATACTCAAAAAGGCTGCCTGGTACCAGTCAGGGCTTAATACATGACTAAGACAGTGAAGCAGAACAGAACCTTCCTTGGGCCCTAGCGTCCTTCTTCCCTCCTCTGCTGTCCCCCAGCTCCTTTCCCAGCAGCACTGATGGAAAGGTAACAGAAATAAGCCACCTACAGATACGGGGGTGTGTGTGTGTCAGGAGACACTTCTAAATAACATCCCCTTTGGTTAGCAGACTCAGTCAGGTGTCCGTCCAGTCTGTAACAGGGAGCCAAACTGTTGCTTTAAGGTGATTTTTGCTCCCTCTGTTCAGATGAGTGGTAGGTCATTCAGAGGTGTATGTCCCCTCTTTTCTAACACCTAGAGTTGCCCCAATATACCATCTACAGGTTCAACAGCTGAGGAAGCTTTTTCCAGTCTGACTTGGGGTCCAACGGACCCCTTGAACTTCTTCCAATGTGTCTGAGATCCTTTCAGAGACCCGAGGCGACACTCCCAGGGTCAGTCCACCCCGGGGTAGCACCCCCCACTGCAGAGTCCCACTCTTCCGGGGAGCCCCTCTCTCTCCCCTCTAGACTGTGCTGCAGACTTTGTTTCACTCTGAGTTCCAAAGCTTCCCTGGCTGTCTCTGCCTTAAATCTGCATCTGGTTTTATTTACAACCCACTCTAGTTTAGAAGATTTAAATTGGCTTACAAGGATTATGCAAAATACTTTAAGATATATAAGTAACCAAGTGGAAAGCATATTATATATTGCTAATTTGAGGAGTTACTGAGTATGACGTATAACACCGTGAAACTGACTAGCATGCATGTATGCGTGTGTATGTCTTAGAAACGGGTTCATTGAACACAACATGTAACCAATCGCCACAAGGAGGTGATGGGGATTTTAATTGACTTAGCTTTCCTCTTTATAGTTTTCTATAATTTCTTAACTTTTATAGAGCATCTATATATAATAAGAAAAAAAGCAATAAAAAATCTCCAAGAAAAACCAAGAGTCACAGCAAGGCTAAAACAGCTACTCATTTTCTGTGGGGAAGCTTCAGATGTGGAACTGGCTTTCCAGCCATCAGAGGACACAGCCTGCTTAGTCACAGAGCAACCGGCCCACCGAACATAAACAGGATAATCGCTCAGAAGAGCCTGGCTATTCTTGACGTGGAAGCCTGAAGCCAATGCCTGCTGGGGGTCCGCAGGAGGCCTGTGTGACGCAGTGAGCCCTGAAGCCAATGACACTCACACAGGAGCCACCAAGACCATCACAGACATTCCTCCAATGGGGCAGGCAGATGGCATCTGGCCAAACAAAGTGCAGTAACAGCAGTTCCCTGGGGAATGAAAACTATGTGGGGAGGTTCACGTTGGTCCAACTTAACCCCAAGGGACATGTTAGCAGCTTAGTATGAGGACATATCGCCTTTCAGGGAACCTCCTTCTCTATTGGTCTCCTCTCAGACTCAGCTCAGTCCCCTGCAGCATCAGGCAGACTCCTTATGCCTCTGTCCCTAAGAGACTGCAGTTACCCATCATCCAGACATTTGCTCATTCCATCCATATTTACTGAGTGCCTACTGGATATGCTTATTACGTAATTACTTCCTAAATTCACAGATCTGTCATATACCCGGGGCCCCATGCCAGCCCCACTGGACATCATCTTGGGACCTGCATCCAGACAAACACCATTTTTTTGGTGGGAACCTTGGGAGCCCTTCCAGGGTGGGAGAGGAACAGGGGTGCCTGCTTACACACTGGTGTGGGTAGCAGTTGGTAGAAGCTGACTGGAACCAGAGTTTGGAGGCTGAGTGTGGCCCATGGAAAGAACACTAGGATGAATGGGCCTGGGTCCTGTCTGAGGAGATGTGCTGTTGTGATGCTGCTCGCCTACAAACCCATGCCTCACATTTTCTACACTGCCTCTAGCCCTGGGTGGGAGAGCCCGAATCTTCCTCTTCCTCTTCCTCCCCAAAGTCTTCTGTTTTCTCCGCCCTTCTGAGAAGAGGCCAAGAGTACTGCTGGGCCACAGGGCTCTGGTCTGGGATCCACCATTGGCATGTCATGGTTACCAGCTTTCCATCCAGCCTCAGACCGCACACCTTCCCACCCAGGCCCGGATCCACGTGACCGGTGTCCTCACACACAGTGTGAAGTCTCATAGGCAGCTGAGAATCAGCACATTCAAGTCCCCCAACGTGGCTGTCTTTCATCCCTCCCCATTTCAACAAGTTCTATCAGCAGCCATGACGGCAGAAGTCAGAAACGGGCACCGTCTCCGACAAACCCTCTCCCTAGATCCACTGCCAGTTCTGCACTAAGCATGTTGATGCTGTACTCTGACAGGTGTGCACATCTTTCCAGTTCTAGGTCCATGGTCAGGGGCCATTCAAACTCGCCACATGAACTGGGGGCATCTTCAGGGGCACCATGGCCCCTCTGGCTTTCTTGGGGTTGCCCCAGGGTGGTTAAGCGATTTTATCTCCTAGCCTGCTTTTTGCTTGTCCGCTCCTTGGTCTAGTTTATAGTTTCTACTTCCTCTCCCCTCCCTGCCCCCTCCCTTTTCCAATACTCCACTCTTCCTTTTCTTCAGATGTGACGACATAGAAAATCACAGTGACAGTTCCCTCACCTGCCTTCCCAATGTCATGGGGAACATGAGGCTCAGTGTCAAAGCACCACATCCTCACAGAGTGGGCAGCAGAGGCAGACACCCTCACACAGCCACATACTCTCCCCACGCCTACACCCTATTTCACCAACTTTCCTTGTCCCTGTCCCTTACCCTGTGACTGCGGCCCTCTGCTAAGGGCAGGCCCACTCATTCTTTGTACAGCACAAATCAGTAGTCATGGCACTGGACCTGTCAGCCTGTCCATCTCTCTCCATACTTCCTGCACACAAGGTCACCTGACCAGGCTCAGCGGAAGAGTAGTTTCTCCCACCATCGCCCCCTTAGGGAGGCTCACACATTACATTGCACTTGGAAACACCTACAAAAAGCCTCTTCAAAATCCCATCACTTCACGACAGAGAATTTTCTAACACACCTTGAAGAAAGTGTGGGAAGGAGAGAGCGGGTGTGGGGAAGGGTCTCCCCTCTACCCCTCCCTCCTGCAGCCCACATGTCTTGGCACAGGAAGGCCGCAGTTTCCAACGGCAGTTCTGGACAGTTCACATCTAACAAGTGTGGGAGCCTCTCCTCTCCAGGGGGAAGAAGCAGAGGCAGCGGGCTGCAGGTTTAGGACCCAGATGGACTGCCAGAGGGGTGAGGCTGCCACAGGAGGGCACGACTGAGACAGAGGTGAGCTGTGGGGCAGGTGGTAACACCAGGTGGTGGCACACTGTCCTGTTGAGACTACTTGAGAGTCAGGAAAACAGCCCAGGAGGGACCATGCCCTGAGGGTGGAGACAGGGGACATGGCTGAGGAGCTGAGCTCAGACAGACTTGGAGCCCTGGAGTTCTAGCAAAAACCTACTGTGGGGGACTTAACAGACATTTAAGGGTGCCTTAGCATCCCGGGCGCATCCTGAACACACGCACACTGAAGCATGGCAGTCTCCGCCAAGGATGATGGCTCAGCTCTGAGCCTGGGATGCAGCTACTAAAAGGCATACAAGGTTGTAGTTCTTTGGTTCAGACTATCAAGCTTTACACTATTTTATAATTTTCAGTCAACATTAGTGACAAAATGTGCAACAAGGGAAATTTCATACATATACCTTCTGTTACAAGACTTAAAATGGGAACAAATTGCAGCTCTTAAAATAAAAATATGATCCTTTGTCAGGCAGTGAAGAGTGTCACTGAGCCATGGGTCAGGTCCCTGAGAGAAGGAGCCATAACAGGGACCTGCCTGAGGAACCGGCAGAAGCCTGGAGAATAAGACTCCGGAACCAGTACAGGCTGTGTGGTCCTGTCCACGCAAAAAACACAGAGTTCAGAGTGTGGGTCCACTGATGGGGCAGAGGAGGCTAGAGAAGGAAGTGGAGAGGTGAGCGGAATATGAGAGAGGGAAGGGGAAAGGGGAAGAGGAAACCAGAGAAGGAGAGGGCAGGAAGCTGGAGAGGAACATGGAGAGCGGGTAGGGGCAGGGTGGGGACTATGGAGGGCCCCCTAGGAAAGGCCTAGAGGGCTGGATAGCCAAGGAGACCCCAAAGAAGGTCCTGGAAAAGCGCCTCAGAGACCATCTGCCCTTGGAAACCAGTGCCACTGAGGACAGTGCAGGAACCCCCTGTGCACCCTGCCTGCTGTCTCCCAGGAGCTGGACTCCTCCCACCTTACTCAGTCTGCCCAGCCCTGGAGATCCTCACTCTCTGCTGGATGCAGACAGATTCTAGGGGGACAGACCAGCTTCTTTCCTCACAAACACACTGGGATCTTCACCCAGCAGGAAACAGGGCAATAAACCACAGGGAATGGGGAGAAAGGCAGTTCCTGATGGGACTGGGGCCCAAGGCCCATCCTTCCATTATGATGCAATTTCCCTTCCAGCTGCTTCTGCAGTGCTCTCCCCAGGGAGCAGGGTTCAAATGCCCTCCTGGCTCTGTACAGCATCTGTGCAGCTGACCTGCTCATAGCAAGCCTGTCTGCACCTCGCTCATGCCTAGAGAGAGCCAGAGGAGCACTTCCAGGTGCAGGGCAGGGTGGATTTGAACCCCCACCCCATTAGATAAGGAGTCAGGAATCCCAACTGCAAGGTGCACCCAATGCAGGCCACCCCCTTGCTCTGCACACATCCTCAAAGCTTGTGGGTCAGAGAGAGCTGTCTGCTCCAGGTCTCCTAAGCCAGCTCAGGCTCCATGACCTATTACCCCTGAGCTAGGACACCGGCTTCTTCCTGTCCCTGATGCCCTGGTGTCCCAATCCTGGGTGAGAGTGATCCACGTAGAAAAGCCAAGGGCCCCCAACAAAAGGAAGAGGTCCTCATCCCTGTTGGCCACCCTGCTTCATTTCTCTCAGATTCCAGGCCAAGAAGTCACCCCAGGGGTCAACCTGGAGGACACCCCTGCTTTCCAGAACAGTGACAGCCAGCACCTTCTGGCAGGCTGGCTCTCAAGGTGCCAGGAAGTACAGAGGCCAGATTCCCCTCTCTCCTGGAGTTCCTGGCTGCTTTGATGTGAAACTATGATGACATGGCAGTAACTGGTGGGAAGGAGCTTTAATGCTGCTGTTTTAAATGACAGTCATTGTTCCTTGGCAATTTTATGATCAAGGAAAAGAAAGGCCTTTTAAGAACGATGTAGCACATTTAAGAAGCCCTGGAGTAACAGAAAGGTAGAAGAAATAAATGGCAGCTCCGCCCACCCCCTTTCCAGCACCTCAGAGCCCATAGGAGCAGCTTCCAACATGGCCAAGGCTCCCAGAAAGCCAAGGCCACCCTGCTGCTAGGTGACCCCAAAGCCAGGCCCAGTGGACCTTACATTGGCAGGTAGCCATCCTCTTCTCAGAGTGGCCATTTGCCCCCCACAGCAGCGTGCCTGACTCTCGGAAGTTCATGAGGCCCCTCTCCTGCTCCTCCCTGCACCCAGCAGAGGCAGCCATGCAGGGGAAGCAGTAAACTTAAATGACAGGCATGGCAGTGGGCCTGAGCCCGGGGCTTCCCTCCACAGCCTCTCCAGCTACGACTCAGGAGACAGTGCCCCTCTAGCTTGGACAGTTCTGACCCCTTTTCCTGGGCTCAGCCCTCGGGTTCCTCCCACACTCATGGATCAGCAACAGTGCCCCCATGCCACTCACCTCTTCCCAGCTCCCAAGTCCATCTCTGGTCCATCTCCTTATCAATTCAAAGACTGAAGCCAAACTCCTCCTCCCAGGGGCCAGCTGCCCTCCACCTTCCTGCTTTGACCCTGACCCCTTCATCTTCCAGGGGACTCCGCCTCTTTGCTTGGTGAGGTTCCACTCCTCCTGAACAGTCTAAAAGGGCCCTTCTCCAGCACGGCCTCCTGGTCTTGAGCTTAGTGGCCTTTTCTTAGTCTAAATCAGTGGCTCTCAAAGTGCAGTCATCCGGCCAGCAGTGTGGTTGAAATGCTGTTTTTCAGAGTCTGTCAGAAAGGTACTCAATCAGAAACTTGAGGTGGGGGAGAAGGAATCTTATTCCACAAGGCTCCCAGGTGATTCTGATCAGGCCTGAGAAGCACGGGTTAAGGGCAGTGGATCTCAACCACAGCCTCCATGCTGGCGCGGTGGCCCAGGGGCATAACATCTTGAGAACCACTGCTCTAAACCTCTGGGTGCTTCCAGCTTCATCTGAGACACACACCTCCTGCCATGTCTGGGACTCCTGGGCAGGCTTCCACCACTAGAGACAACCTCCAGTCTGCAAAGGCCCCTTGTGCTCTCAAGGAAGAACACACAAGATTTAACCCCATCGTGGAGGGGCTTCCTGCAGGGAGACCCTCCCTCATGAATGGCTGGTGCCTGAGGTTTGGCCTGGAGAGCGCTGCCAGCAACAGCAGGGAGGGCTGCGTGACCTATGATGGCCTCCTCAAAGTCTGCACCGTTAACATCACAGCGCCATAATGGCAAGAAAAAGTTATTTCCATTTTAAATTGTCAATATTAATCTAATGCTTGCGATGAATGGAGTGGTGATGATAAATGGGGTGTTTAATAAAGATGAAAGCTCCAGCCGCCTAGGAGAAAACCTCCTTTGACTTAAAGTTATCGTCTTGATTAAAATTTCCATTTTATTATCCTAATCAGCAATCTTTGTTCAATGTGCTACAATTTCTATTTTCTCCACTTAGAGAGATAATTAACAACACTATAAACATATTAAAAGTAAAATGTTTATTAAAATTGCTCTGTTATCCATCTTTAATGTGTTTTTAGCAATGCTTCATAGAGATAGGCTCCTGCCTCCAGGAAGTCTTCCCGAACCAGCCTCTCCTCAGAACCTCATCCTGTCTCCAGGAAGAGACAACTTTCATTACGATCACGTATTTCTGTGTTCAAAGCTCTAGCAATTTAATTCAGTTTAAATCCATTTCATTCTATCTGACAACTCTTTATACAGAGGCTGAGAAACTCATGGTTCTCCATTATGAATGTGTGGCTGGGGTGGAACGGAGACACAGTAAACTGAGGCATAGGGAAATGCAAAAAATTTCCCAAATAAATCACCTTTACATCTCTCTGGAGCATAAAAGCCCTTTTAAATTGGAAGTACCGAGTCAATAAAGAGCAGGTCAGCACCAACTAGGAGCAATGGCTGGGCAGGAGGGGCTTTAGGACTTCACAATCTGAGCCTGAGCCTGAGTCTGAGGAGGGCGCCTGTCGAGACCACAGTGGAAAATTATTTAAACCTGTTTGTTGTTGTTCTTTTCTGGTTTTGTTTTGTTTTGTTTTAAAACATCACTGATCTTTATCCAAACAGGGAACCTGCTTCCCATATGGGATGTCTGCTCCACAAAGTGTGACACACTAGAGCCAGGCCGAATGGCTACCCCAGCTCACTCAGCGACACTCACGGGGGGATGCCCTGACTGGAGCAGGCTGCTTTCCTCCTGCCTCCTTCCTGACCTCCTCACCTCAGGGCACACCACTGGGGCCTGTCCACTCCCCAGCCCACCCACTCATCCCTTACACAGTCTGACTCGACACAAGGGTGGTCCTCCCTGCAGACACCAGGAATCCATAAGGGCTGTGCGTGGCCACCTCGCCTGGGGAGGACTTTGGTATAAAAGCATTTAGATCTCATCTAAGCCTCTCCAAGGCCTGACAAAGCAGGTGCAAAGCCCATCTTTCACAATGAGGAAACCGAGTCAAGGTGAGATCAGGTTCGGACAGTAAGGGGCTGGTGGCTCTAGCCTTGCCCACATTGTCTCTCAAAGAATCGGTGCTCTAGCCCCTCTGGCCGCAGGGTGAGAGGCTGGATGCAGGGCAGGAGGGGATGAGCCTGATCATGCTTGTGTTCTAAGCCTTCCGAGGCTCCTGGGCCAGCCTCCAGCTGGGTGTTTCCCATGAGGTGGCTTTAACCCGGTCATCCCTGGAGATTCCACCAGGAAAGCCACCTTCTGCTAATCATGGAGAACCGGCACATGCCCTGTGACCCCGCAGAAAGGAAGACACACCGGAGCTAGCAGCACTTAGGGAAATGGAGGAAAGAGCCAGGCCCACAGGTCCAGGGGTGAGGGCCATCCATCTCCCTCCACTGAAGGAAATGAAATCACTATGTCTGCAGCTACCAAATTCCAAAGAACAAATTTCCTGCCAGAGTAATAAATGGATTCTTTTGTGTTTGCCTTGACTCCCCTCGCATCACTCTCCTGCCCATTCCTCATCCAGGTGACTTGGTTGGAAAACACCCAGAGGGTTCAGCTTCACCTTCCAGAATGAACTGGGCGGGGGCATTCAGCCTGCCCTCCTGCCTCGGTTTCCCTTCCCCAAATACCCCCAGGTGAGCAGACCTCCCGGAGCACCCATCTCTCCACAGAGCTGCCCATGAGGGCTGCCCTACCCTCTGCCAGGAGTGGCAATGAAGTAACTGGAGTTGGGGGGAAGCCATTTACCATGGAATAGGCATCACAGCAGATGTACTTTGCAAGCAATAATGAATAGTAATATGGGCTATAAAGTTCCCCAGAAGAGGGGAAGAGGGGTTACAGGTGGAAGGCCCCTCGGGGACAGCACTATGGGCACTGGGCTGCAGTTACAGTCCCCAAACGGCCCTGGAGTCCTGCCCAGGCTCATGGCGACGAGTAAGCAGTGAACTACTTCAGTATGCACCTCTGTCTGGCCCTAACACTGAGAACTCAGCTTCTAAAACAGGTCTGTGTTTGCAAAGGAAAATGCACACTGGTTTAACATGCAACAAAAACCAGGGTCCCCTGGGAACACACCCAGGACCATATATACAACTGCTGCTGCCAGGTTCCTGGAGCGTTTCCCCAGATGCACCTTGGGACTTCATGGGAAGAAGAAAGTGGCTACGTGGTCTTGTCTACCCCTCCCTGGCACCCTGCCCTTGACCAGAGAACCTTGAAGTTATAGCAAAGACTCTGACACCAGACACCCAAACCAAACGTCACTCCTGTGACCTCTGTGCCTGTAGCTCTTCACTCATGCCTGCCAGAGGTCTTTCCTACAGCATTGTAAATTATCTCTTTTTGTGTCTATCTTCTCCTCTAGATGTGTTTCTCCACAGAGTACTGGATAATCTCATTCATCTCTGCACCTGCAGAAGGGTGGATGAATGAATAAATGGATGGATGAGCCGAGATTGCCCAAGGCATATTATCTGCATCAATCCTGCATTTAATGGAACAAATGAAATTAATCGTGTCAAAGTAATACTCCATGTTAGGTATTGTTCTAGATGACTTCTATACCTTATCTTACTAAATTCACACAACCATCCCAAGTACTGAATCTTATTTTTGACATGTCACAGCTGAGAAACTAAGGACCCATAGGATGAATCACTATATTTAAGACCCAAAATTAGGTCTACATGAGTCCACACCTAGTGTTCAAATGGATCACACCACCCATTAGTCACCTTTCAGATTCATAAGTGCAACAAAAATTTGTTGGACACCTGCTGGGTACCATTGATGATTCAAAGACAAATCCAAAGTATATTCAGACGCAGCACTTGGGTAAGCAGAGAAAGAAACCCATACTCTCCAATGACTTCATAACCAGGAAAAAAAGCTGATCACATAAAAATATATGCAACCTGCTAGAGACCCGTGTCTAGAGCAGAAGGAAAGAACTTGGAAAATTCTCTTTTTAAAAAACCAACTACAAATCTGAGCAAAAGTAACAAAATAACCACCTCAGCACTCTGAAAATGGACCAAAGACAATCTGAGAAGTGAGTCTGTTTCAAATGTTGATATTTGAGTAAGAGTGGGATTATGTGACGTGCTGCTCCCTCCTACCTCTCATCCCCTAGTTCAGCGGACTTGTAGGTTCTGCCAGAGAAGGAAACAACCTAGCACAGCAGAGCGGTGGGACCAGAGAGGACTTGCCTGACTTGGAGCAGCTGGCATACCCAGCAGCATTGCCAGCAGAGTGAGAACCTCAGCAGGCAGGGTTGGCGCCATGGCAGGGGCAAGCGTGTTCCTGACTGAGGCTGTGCACATACCCAGACAAGACCAGAGAGGACCCAGGATATCTGCACACTTCTGGCCAGCCCAAAGGCTGTTCTTACTCTAGGAGAATGAGTGGCTCCGCTGGGAAATAAAAACAAGAGTAGATTTCAAAATGACCTGAACTTTGAATGTGTTTCCCTACCACCCAAACACATATCCATTGACAGAAAACAGATGCTGACTGGCTTGACACAGCTGCTGTGTGATAACTGGCAGATCACCAAGCTAGACAGACAGAGGGGTTATCTGGTGAAAACAAGACTTAAGCATAAAACAAAAATTAAAGATATAAAACCTAGATCAACACATCAGCATCCACATTCTCAGGGGAGACTAGTTTCACAAATTTAGCCCAAGGAAGTTACTTAAACACACCAACAGTTAACAACAATAGCCTTCAGGAGAAAAAAATAGCAAGAGTTGCTATGTTGTTTTATATAAAATGTCCAGTTTTCAATATACATTATGATGCATCCAAAGAAACAAGAAAAGTACAACCCACACTCAGGAGGAAAAAAAAGAAACACTCAAGAGAAACTCTTGAAGTACCCACAGCTTGGATTCGGCAAGGACTTCAAGTAGTTATTATAAATCTGTTCAAAACTTAAAGAAAACCATGTTTAAAGAATTAGGGAAAGTGTGACAATAATGAATCAATAAATACAAGTCTTTATTAAGGAGATAGACATGCTAAAGAACCAAGCAAGAACCAAATGGAAGTTCTTGAGTTGAAGAGTATAGTAACCGAAATAAAAAACTTAGGAGAAGAACTCAGTGGAAGATTCAAGATGGACAAAGAAAAACATCAGTGACCTTGAAGGGAAATCATTCTATCTGGAGAACACACAAAGAAGATTAAAGTAAAAAGCAACAGAACCTCAGACATCTATAAGATAAAATCAAGTACATCAACATAACGTTTGATGAGACAGGAAGAGAAAGAGGAACAGAAAAAAATTACTAAAATGACTTAAAGTTGATGAAAAACATTGATCTACACATTCAGGAAACTCAATGAATTCAAAGCAGAATAAATACAAGGAGACTCACACATGAATTTATCGTAGTCAAATTTTTAAAAGACAGAACATTTTGAATGCAGCAAGAGAAAAATTATTTATCACCTACAGAAGAACATCAAATATTGTTAATACCTGATTTCTGTTGTGAAACAATGGCTCAAGGTGCTTAAAGAATTTTTCTTAAAACTGTCAACCAAGAATTCTATATCCAACAACATTATCCTATACAAAACAAAGGCAAAATAGAGACCTCCCTGGAGAAGGAGAGAATTAATTGCTAGCATGTCTGTCTTATAGAAAATAGTAAAGGATGTTATTATGGCTGGAAGGAAATGATTCGAGACAGAACTTGAAAATAGGAAGAAATGAAAGTGCTGTAAATAGTTGACATAAAGGACTATAAATATATTCTTCCTCCTGACTTCTATATGCGTTTTAAAATGCATTAGGTTGGTGCACCTTGGTGGTTCAGGCAGCTGAGATGCTGGAATGTGGACCATGTAAAGTTTATAAATTTGGGTTTTTGACAAGGGGCTGGGATGATAAACCAAAAGGAAATGAACAGATAAATAAGTAAATAGTGCTTCTGCCTCCTTTCTCTTCCTGCATGCCTGCCTGTTTAACTTAGTGTCTCAGTGGTGACAACCTCGAGCATCTCCTGCACCCCACACAGACTGACAGACGCCTTTTCAGGAAAAAGCAATGTGAGTCACAAGTGAGATGATGCTGCTGGGACAGGAAACTCCGCAGGGTGGGTCTGCACATGGCCGGGCAGGCAGGTCACCTAATGGGGCTGGAGCATTCTGACTGCTCCTTGTCGCCCACACCGAACTCCTCCCAGGAAGCAGGAAAACGAGGGACAGGTGGGAGCCATCTGTCACACAGCAGCACCATTGCCTTCTGCCCCTTAGCGTCACCTGTGGGGTGCAAGGAGATGCGGCCAGGGAAGGGGCCTCTGAGAGGATGGGGGACTGAGGAGGGACCCGAGATGGGGCAGCACATCAAGGTCCAAAACCCTCACAGCTGCAGCATGGCCTGGTGGCCGTCACTACAACAATGAGCCAATCCAAAGTCAGCCAGAGGACCATGTGCCACCAAAGTCACCCCTGTGCTGGCAGCTTCACAGGGATCCTTCAGGATGGGGCCTCACATCTGTCAGCAAGGCAGAGATGGGGCACCAGGGAGCTGCATTTACGGTGCGCACAGTCCGCTCACCCGGACAGCGACAGATGACCATTTCTCACTGACGTCGTAAAGTACATTGATGGATGGCGTTATGGCTCTGACTCAAACAACTTCTCAACATGTTCCTTCTTATGAATGGGAGCTCTTGGACACTCACTCATTTGAAAGACACAGTTCAATCGCCAAGGCCTATTTAATTAGGTAGGAACATTGAGAAACTATTTTTTAAAGGTGGAAGGCAAATGTGGGCTACCTGTGACACTTTGATTTAGAGGTTTATAATGCATTTGAGAGTCAAATTGATTTTATTTGGTCTGCGAAACAATGTAAAGAAAACAAATGCATTTCTGTCAACATTTAAAAATCGGAGATTATCCCCATGAACATCCAGAATGAGTCAATGCCCACAGAGCTAAATGAGGCCTGGGCTCATCTGTCCCACGTCCCCACCAAGCGGCTCCTCCTGGTTCAGAAAGCGGAGCACCAACAGCAGGCACTTGAGTTTGGAGCCCTGCTCTGGGGGAGCCCCAGCTGTAACTGTGTGGCCCGCTGCAAGCCGAGCCCGGTGCCAGTAAGACCTGATCCCCTGCCCTGGTGACTCATTCTGTCTGGTAGACATGCAGACACAAGGACACACAGAAATACTTAACTGATCCAAGAGGAATGCAATTCAGGCTCTAATGGAGGCACCAAGTAAAGAGAAACAGATTCTTACCAAGACAGAGGAGTGATGGGGTCCCAGGAAGAAATCCCCTCCTGGTCTGCACCAAGATCTCCTAGTGGGATGCCCAGGGTTCCGAAAAGGTATTAGTCCTAGCCTATCTTGCACTGATCCTCATGACAAAAACATATGGAGCCTCTCACTTGTTGATATAACAACAGGTGCCAGAGAAGGACAGCAGAACCCCTGGAAAGCATTTCACCCCCAACACCAGAACCTGCCACCATCTATCCAGCTGGCTTCTCTCTGGGGTTATCTTGGTCACGAGTTCCTGGAACATATTCTCCAGGTGGTCCTGAAGTCTATCCCCCATGACTCACTGCTATCCTACCCTGTGACAGACTCCATCCCAGGCCACAGCATCTCTCTGGGGGACTGCATTGTACTGGCCATTCTACTAAGGAACATCCCATCCTAAGGTCACAACTGGGCATCCCACATCCAAGGGCAAAGGCATGTTCTAAACAGACCAGATCCCTCTGCCTTTGAACCTAAGACAGCTTAGCTCCTACCATATTCCCTTCCCCAGGACTCACCCACGCAGAGGCTGGTGGCGCACCAAAGCAGTCAACCACAAAGGAGGAGACTCTGAAGTCCAGTCATGGAAAGAGTCACCAGCAATGACCAGCCACCAGACAGCAGGTGTGTGTGCTGAGCCCTGAGGCTATGAACACGCAGGAGCCTAATCAGCAGGCAGTGAGGTAAGACAGACAAGCAAGGCCTTGGCCTGAACATCCTAAGCCGATTCCTGACTGTGTGGACCTCCTTGCCTGCTAGCCACCCTGAGTCTGCAACATCCATAAGGTATTTCAGGTACATAATGCGATCAAATACACTGACATTTTTAAGGCACTTACTACATTGCCTGCACATAGTAGGCATGACATAAAAAATCAGTTCTTTTCTATCTGAATATTAATCGATGAATTAATGGATGAATATTGAGTAGAAAAGAAATCACTAACTTGAAAATGTTCCAGACTGCTTCTAATTATTTCTTTCTCTTTGTTTTTATTAGAATCTGCCTGGGGGTGAACAGTCACCTTTATTTCTAGCTTCAGAGATGCACACAAGAAAACTGACTGCTTTTTACAAACTTATCTCGTAATGAGAGTATGCTGTCACCAGGTAGAGGTGGCTACCGTGGGCTGCTCATCAAGCTGGAAGACATGATTTGTCTTTGACCCTGTTACCACCATGAATTTTCCAGATATTAATTTTCAAAGAGCAAGAAAGGGTACGTGTGATTGATTAGAGGATTTTATTAAGTGAAGGATTATTTTCAGAGGAGAGTACAAAGCATTATTCCCCTGACTTATGAGTACAACATGAGAGGATAAGGTTTTAAATTTGAGCAAAATAGAGGACAGATACTTTGAAGAACAGACAGACCAACAGGATGATAACATATTATCCTAAATTATATAGCAGAGCCTTTGGCAAAAACATAGGAGATGTCTCTCTCAAAGAGCCAAAATAAGCCCAGGAAAGCTATGAAGGAATGAAAAGGCAGAAAATTAGGAAGCCAGACTCTGCTTCTCACTGTGAGACTGACACGATCAGCAAACATTTGGGACCTTGTTTTCCTTATTTATAAAAAGAGATGAGGGATTAAATAACTGATGACTTCTAGCTGATCCAAATCATCCACTGTTTTGTGTTCCTCTCCCTTATCCTAACCTCTGTCCTCATGAGAATGACAATGCCCTCACCTGAAAGCAGAGACCAGATGAGATCCCAAAAGGCCAGTGACATCCTGATGCTTCTTAAACCCTGACATTGGGCACGAGGGAGCTGGGCCAGAGTGGGGTCAATCATGTGGGGCAATAATTCCCTAGAGCCTCCCCATAATCTGAAACAAAGCCCCACTCAATTCTGTGCTCCACATACCCCTTCCCTCTACTGCCGCCTGTTCCGGGGCCTACTCAGGCACTGTTTTCTTTTTGTATGTCTGTGTGATGAGCAGGGCTTGTTATGTGGAGCAAATATGACCCAGCTCACCTTATCTAGAGTGCATCCTGAAGACTGCATGAATGAAGTTAATCATGTCTCCACTTGCTTTAACAAATGTTCTCTGTTTGGAAACTGCTAAAATCAAAATTCCACCAAATAGTCCCAAACACCCAGATGCTTCAAATTGGCTAATTCTCAATTGTGGGGAGCCAGAGGAGAGTTTTCTTTGAAATGTTCCTTTGACAAAACCGTACAGCTTCTAGAGCGATGAGCAAGCAAGGCCTAAGGAAGCCGCAGACCAAGAGCCCTTCCCCTTCCCCTAGAGTCCAGCCCTTCCCACCTCCCTCCCACTCGCCTCCACACCCCCAGCAAGGTCTCCATTGAGAACAGGTGGGCCTCCCGGCCCCCCGCCCTGCTCCCCGTCCCCTCCCAGGTGGGGACCATCTGGTGGTGAGTCAAGCTGAAATCAACCACATCTGCACTTATGTAAACACGGATGACCATCCTGGGATCCTTTAAGGATAAATCAGGTTTCAAAACATCTATTTTTTAAAATTAACCTCAATTCTAAAAACATGAATTTTCTTTTTTACAACCAAAGAAATGTGCTGAGACTCAAAGACATGATAATAGAATAGAAAATATATCTTTTAGTTATGGGGCATTTGAGAGACTATATTATTTCAATCCTCTAAAGAAATGTTTTACAAATAGGTCCCAATAGGCTCCTGATACAGTGGCTTCCACTATTCTTTGTACTGGGCCGGGTCACTCTGAAACCCCCCAGGACCCCTTGCTATCCAGTCACATGACCAGCCACTGATCATTCCTTTTCAGTATCAACTCTACAAGTCAAAGCTAAGGACCAACCTGTTAGGAGAGGCATGGCTGAAGAGTAACTTCAACTAAAGACTTTTACCTAAAAGGATATTCAAGTGATAGGTCAAGTTTTTAACAACAGTGGCCTCGTGTCTGAATGGAGAAACAATGTCTTCTTTTCGTAGACAAATTTATTCAAGATTAAGCACGTGAGAATTAGAAATCAGGGAGCACTCATTTCTTTTCCAGTCTGGAAACTTCCAGTGAATGAATTAACAAGAAAGAGAAGATAAATGTGAAGGTAGCTTTATAATGAAAGACTTTAAATTTCTTTTCTTTATTAAACTTAAGCTGATTCATATTTACTATTGTTTTTAAGTCCAAATTTCATATTTATAACTAAAATACTAGCAAAGCATGTATGTTTTAAAATGTGCTTTTATTGAACATATTCATAACACATAAGTATAAAGTTTTAACCAAACTAAATAGTTTGAATGTCTGCTTCTTCTATTATACTTTTTTTGCTGAATAAAGTTTTTAAGAATTCAACAAATATATGTCATATCTCTGTTAGACTGGAGATGATTTGCCTCTTAATTTATAAATAATCTGTTTCAATTTGTGTTAATAAATGAAATTACTAAAATATTACTACATCTTAAATTCCAAATTAAAACTGGACAAATGAAATTATTCTTTAAGAGCACCTTTAAAAATGTATCTAAATTATGAAAAGCAAGAAGCTAAAATCCACTATTAAAATTTACTTTTGAATTTAGAAACCTGAGTATAATAGGTGTTGAAATCATGCTTTGCACTGACGACTGATGTCAAACTGATCTGCGAACAGATGAAGAGTGACCATCTTGGGGTACAGGGCTCCCAGTGTGACAAGCAGAACCAGCGGCACCAGCAGGACTTGACGGCTGCACCCAGCAGGTGCCCAGTGGACAGCGTTTCCTGAGGGAGAACCCTGCCTCTCCTTACCTCCAGACAGGCTTCACACTGATTTCTACCTTCAAATGAATGTCCACAGAAACTGCTGGCTGCCACACACCTTTCGCTAAAACCTTATTTGTGAAGAAGCTTGCTGACTCTTGGCAGAGAGTCAGTCAGTTCTGTGTTTGGTCTCAACCGCTCTCATTCCTGGAGCCTCCAACCTCTGACTAAAGGAGCCCACGGGCAGGGGTGCAGGGCCCTGAGGTTCTGATGAAGTCAGTGACCACATGGGCCAGAAGTGGGTGGAGCCATCCTCTGACCCCCAGTCCCTGAGTCTGCCCCCCTGGCTGGATGAATCAGATGCTGGAATGAGAGGAACACAGTTTGGAGCCTGACTACTCTAGGCTGGGCTCTTGGCTCTGGCTATTTCTAGTCCCTTGGGCATGACACTTCAATTCTCTGGGGCACAAGATCCTTATCTAGAAAGAGCTGTGTTTGAGATTGCAGACAACGCAGGTAAAGGCACGAACCTAGTGCTTGGCCGCACTGACAGCATCGGTAAATGTCAAGTTGACACACCTATCAGTGTGCTCCTCGGCATCAGCCCCTCTGCAGGGCTGGCGACAGCAATCAAGGGTCTGGAATCTGGAATCTACCACCACTAAGTGCCATCCAGTCCAGCAAAGGGAGAGGTCTCTGCGTTCTGACTCCAGCCCCGCTGGGATGGACCTGATTCCTCCAGAGTCCCATCACCTCTAAGAGTACGTGCCGCATCTCACACTGGGCAACAGCCTGGCCAAGGCGCGACCACCAGGAGTGACACAACTGCTCAGATGTTGGCACAGCCTCTCCTACAGTCACCTGGTCTCAGGCAGAATCAAGAACTTAAATCCCAGATATCTTGCAGAAGTCAACCCATTATGCACATGTCCAGCCAACCATGAGAGAACACCTCTAAATTACCTCTGTTCACTTGACTGAGGAAGTAGCATTTGTTTTTATTTTTCAGGACAGACAGTCAATCACTCGTATGTGACAGAAATAAAGATAAATACCACCCATTGAACTTTAAATCAAAATGCTAATCCCAGGCTGACTTCTCTGTCAAGGTCTGACACTGAAGTAATTCAGCGGACTTTGATGATGCCCAAAATTAATGCTCTGGTGGAGAATATGTCTATTAATCACAGATTTTGATGGTACGGCTGCTCATGTTCTTCCACTGGGGGACATACGAAACCGTTCTGATGGTCAGGAGAACTTTGCTTGGATGTCCTCACCTAACAGATTAGAGACAACCTCCAACTGGGCAGATTTGAAAAAAGCCACTTGATGTTTACGTGTACGAAGGTTCAAAAAATGGGGTCCTCCCTAAGAAGAAGCTAGAAGGTGACTTGGTCAAAAAAATGACAGAGCACTGGTCTGTCGTTTTTGAGGACCAAGCAAGAGAGACAAGCTGGTCAGCCTGAGTCCACAGAAGAGACACTGGAGTGGACCTCAGGGGTGACCACATCACAGTCTCAAGCAGCACTCACAGCTCAAGAGACCATCCAGAAGTCAGGATTTGGGGTTTGTGTAGGAGGGAGCTCGACTATAGGGAGCTATTAAGTATCCAGATTGGGACCAAACACCCTTTTCAGTTCCACAAGCTGGACAACCCCTCCCAGCAACCTGTCCTCAGACGAAGATCTCAACCATATTACGCATCCTTACGCGTCACTGGGCTCTAGCACTGACCTGACTCCCACCCCTTTGTCATGGGATTGCATTCTAGAATGCCACGTGACCCCTCTGATCCAGGCCTTCTCACTCCCTGCCAAAAAGACACAGTATCTTCTGGCTGGTCTTGTCCCTCTGTCTAACATGCTTCCGTCCAGCTCAACAACTGCAGTGCGACTTTCTTAAAAGCAAACGACCAAAATTCTTTAGTGCTCCCAGTCTTAGACTGAGTGTCCATACTTCTGAGCAGGCTCTGGGAACCTCTACAGCTCCCTTTGCTTATCCCTCCAGTGTCAACTCACTTTACAAATGCAGGGGGGTTGTAGACCCTCAGCACCCACACCCGTCAGCTCCGAACCCTGTGTTGGCCATGCTCTCTCCCAGGCATACCTCATCCCTGCTTTTCACCCATTAAACACCGCTCGCCTAAGACAGGGCAACTCTCTGATTGGTCTTAGACACCCTCATGCCTGGCAGGACCCTACTTCATACATGGCTTCTTTCAGCCCTGGTCCTCACCACACTGAGTTGCTACCGCTCACTCGTGTGTTCTCTGCCTGTCTCTCCCATAAGACTGAATGCCATTTCACCCCCAAACACTGCTTTATTCATTTTGTAGTTCCTGCAGTGTCTGGAACATATTAGGTGCTCAATGAAAGTTTACTATCCTGAACCAATCATACCATAAAACCTAACCACCCTTTAGTACATTATCTCCACGATAAAAACTGTGCTCTGAGTTCTGCCTGGCCTGCCCGGCTCATGGCTCGCCCAGGCACAGTCACCAGAGCAAGTGTATCCATCCACTCCACCCTGAGTTGTCCTTCCCGTCAAATCAGAGGCCCTGGGGAAGGTGGGGAGGCAGGGTCAGTGTGGGGACACTAGTAGACCAAAGCTGAGGCGTTTAGCTGGAACCCCAAGATGGGGGCTGCTAGATGTTGGCTCATGGCCCCAGACATTGTCCTGATGTTGAGCAAATGGATTCGGCATTGGGTAAGCCTGGCATGCACTGAAAAAACTCAGATTCCTACCTGAAAACATTTAAACCTCTTGTTCTTCAAAGAGAAAAAAAATTCATTTATAAGGGACTTTAAAAAAAAAAAAACATTTACTGGCCATTGCTAAGCTATAACCCAATGCCAGCACTTCTAGACCCAAGAGTCACGTTACCACACACAGACACAGCACTAATAGGATGACTTAAAAGGGTAAAAAGTTGGGTCCTTTGCAATTGTTTGGTTCTTCTGATTATGTCAAGAAGAACATTTCAGTTCTTCATTAGCACCCCCAGCCACGGACTAATTTCACTTTTTAGGAATCGAGAGCAGGTTTCAGTTTAGTTAGCATTCAGTCACAGCAAAGGCATCCACCTTGTGTTCACATCAGTTGGCAACTGGTGAAGTAAGACTGATTTTTCCTGACAATGGTAGAATCAAGTTTCCTTTCTGGATACATTTATCCAAGGTTTTAGGTGAATTAATTAAGAGAGAAATATTAGGCATACATTAACACAAATGGGAGTAGGGGAAATCACGGTGGTGTGGTTCAGATGGCTGAAATGAGCGGCAGAAGAGGGTCACAGAGCAGCACGGCAAGTTCTCAGAACAGTGCAAAACTCCGCTCATCTGCAGACTTGGATGTTAAGTTGTTTCATAACTTGTCCCCGATTTCTTTACAGTTTTCTTTCATCATTTTTTTGTCTCAGGCTTCACCCTGAGAAGGCTCTGGTTACACTGACAAATGCCCTGGCTTATCTGGGATGAAGGCCTTCCACAGCCTACCTCGCTGTGACACACGCGTCTACGTCAGGTTGCCACATTCTGCAAACCAACACACAGCATGCAGGATGCCCAGTTAAATTTGAATTCTGTATAAACCACAGAAATGTTTTCCTATGAGGATGTCCTAAATATGGCATGCAATATGTCAATGCAGGCCCCATCATATTTTGGATGTATTGGACTAAAAATGATTCATTTTGTATCTGGAATCCAAACCTAACGGAGCTTCCACCCTGTACTGCATCTGGCAACCCCACTCAGCCATGACTTTGACCCACGCGGCTCTCACAGTATGTTGGCACATTCAGACAGTTTCAGAAAGCATCCACTGATTTTTTTTTTTTTGATAGTAACAGCCCCAAATTCTCTCAAGCATGTCATACAAACATTCAAAGTGGCACGTTCTCCCTGAATGCAGTGAACCAGGATGACACACAATCTCTTCCATGGAAAATAGAAAAGCTCAGAAGCAGGCATCTCTTTTGTAATCCGAGGGGGAAAGCCAACACGTTATTAAGTGGGGAAACGTTACAAGCAGCCTGAAGGCAGCGAAGGTGGAAAAAGGCGTTTCATTTGTGCAGCGAGCAAGGCAATGAAGAATCAGCCCGTCATAGGAAGCGTCTTTGAGGAGGCGGGGAGCTTATAGAAACTATGGAGATGTTTGAAGGGAAGAACACTTTACAAGGCTAAGCTAGACCAGAAGATTTTGTGGCCTGTTTTGAAGGAACCTGAGCAAGTTTACAAACTTGGGGAAGGGAAGGTGGAGACTATGAGGTGGGGAAAGTGGGAAGGCATGGTCCCAGAGCCTCTGTCTGCAGGATCCTGAGTCTGCCCAGCTCTGCGGTCAGGAAGTCAGCCCAGAACGGTGGGGTCGGGGTAGAGTTTAACAGCCACAGCTCCCCTTGTTAGAATCTGAACTCTGTGAACCCTATTCTCCCAAGCTCATCAGCAGATTGGAGGCCAGGTCTGCAAGTGTTTTCAGAGCTCTGTGACACAATTTGCCTGTACAGGACACTGGGTCCGAATTAAGCCAGGGAGGCATAATTCTATCCATAATCTTAGTACAGATCTTCTCCCCAGAGACCGCTCTGGGATTAAAAGGGTTTAGGAGCAATACTCTGGGTGCATGGGGGATGGCACGGCAATTTACAGGAGAGTGGGAAAGCAGTGTCCCTTGCAAGCGCAGAGGAAGAGCTGATGGAACCATGAGGAGTCTGATGCCTGTCCCCTCCACCGAAGTGCTCGCTGGCTTCTTTCTTCCTTGGCATAGTCTTGTCCTCCACCCTCCAGGGCTTCTCCCTTTCTTCACTCCAGCTCTAGCACCAGCCCACCCTTATCCTTGGTGGGGAAAACCAAGCACCCAGGAAGCAATCAGCCACTCCCAGCAGGCATGTCGGAGCGCCCTGCTCCATCAGACTGCATCAGATCAGCTGGGCGAGCAGAGCTGTGTCGGGAGCCCGAGAGGTTCCAGAACACGATCCTGTCCACTAGTCTGCCACAGACTCCCAGGACCCACTTTCTGCCTCCGGAGTAAGACAAAAGCACACATATTCCGTCTAGACAATCCCATCCTTTGTTCGAGTGACTTCCAACTTGAACTGAGCCTTTCTTCCACCCACCTCCACCTACATTTCCATCTAGTCCAGACAAGTCAGAATCCCTTAAAACCCTGGGCTGCCTCCTGCTGCAAACCTCCTTCCTCTCCTCAGGACACCCCAGCTTCCCTTCCTGGAGCTTGCAGTGCCTAATCTGACCGGAGCGATGGGACTCAAGTATGAATACTAACCGCACATACACGGAGGCTCCGGGTGGCTGGGTTGAACAGAGGCAGTAATGAGCATGTCTGTGCTCTCAGGAGACTAGCGAGGGGAAGGGCTCCAAACATGTACTCACGAGAGTCCCCTCATGCCTGCTAGCTCTACAAGGGTGGAGGCCCAGGGACATCGTTAGCACTGAAGGGAACCTCTATTTCTTGGGCTGCTTATGGAGGAGTCACAGATAACAGGGAGTGAAGGGGGTTCCAGAAACCTCCACTCCTGAGAGGAAGGGCCTCCTGTGAGAAGGAGGCTCTCCACGCAGCTCCGTGTTGCCCAGGCAATTACAGTGTGGACCCCTCTGCCAAAAGGGACCCCTTCCCATAGAGGAAAAGTTATGATGACAATCAGTGAGTCTGGAGGACACAGCAGATGAACGGATAACATCTTCTTGAGAAAGTAGAGAAGGGAGAAACCCACAGCCCCAGAGAGAAAGTAGACTTGAAGAAAGCAGATGGACAAGGAATCTGAAACAAAACAGAAAAAGCCAAAGACAAGAACATAGAGAGGGAGCGACAGCCAAGAACAATCTAGAAGAGGATTCAGCTTTTCTGTCTCAGGTTTAAATATAGACCACTGTAGCTTGGAGGATCTCTGTAACATAAAAAAATAAACAGAGAGGGAAAGCGGGTCAGTTCAGGTTTATCTCAGCATTTCTGCACCTTACCCCTCATTTAAAAATTCTCATATCAGCACGCTCAGATTTGTCAAGACATGGAATCCAACAAGCAACAAGACTGTATTTTAAAACATAGCAAATAGGAAGGTGATCTTATAAAATACTGAAAATTATTGTTGAAATAGATGTAAGCGACATAAGTTACATATAATATATAACAAATATGTATTATAAAACATTATGCACACACAATCTCACAGGATGGAGGAAGGATGAAGCCTAGGAACACAGGCAGGAGATGAGTAGGGGCCTGGAAGGCCAGGCCACCCAGGGGTCCAGATCCCATGTCAGGCCACTCTAGCACAAAGCTTACTTTCCAGGACTTTCCTTCAATGTTTTTGAGTTTGCATGACAAAGAAAAGAATGACTCATAAAAGAACCACCAGGGGCCAGGACACGGGATCCAATCCACAACAAGAGAATAATGAACAGCATTCTCTGCACTGCACTGAAAGCTGTTCTATAGGTCTGAAATCTTTCAAAATTAAAAGTTTGATGTCTTTTTTTTTTTTTTTTTTTAAGATAAATGGAAGGTATCTGGGAAGGGCTGATGAGAGGTTCTTCAAGGGAAGACAGAATTACTGGAGGGCCTCTCAGGACCACAGTCTTCTAAACAAACGCCCACCAGGAAGGCAGCTGTTGAGAGACACCTGAGGAGGTGTCTTCCCCAAGTCCTGGTGCCTCAAGACAGACTCCCTAGCTCCCCATCCCTGAGCTCATGGACTCAGGTCCTTGGGGGGAGGCTCATTCAATATTTGGGCGAAGAACATGAATTAATGTTTTTCCCTTCAAAACAAGCTGTAGCAGGGTGTAATCGCCCGGCATCTCAATAGATGCTAGTGGTGGTTAATTAGGAGAATGTTGCTAAACAAAGACAGCTAAATAATTGTGTGTTTCACAGAACGATATTCCTTAACTAGTATCTCTTAAAAATAGCTCACTCCATATGAGAGTTTTTCTTTTATTCAAATCATGTCTGAGAAGCAGCACACGACTCACTACTGCAGCGCTCCATCCTGAGGGAAGGAGGAAGCCCCCCCAAATTGGGTCTGAGCTGGTGATGGGGGGCCCCACCCGCCAGCCTCAGGCTCACACCTAAGCTGCTCAGACCTTTAATACTTTCAGCGATGGGCCTGGCACCATCCCATCTGGCCGCCCCAGCAGCCCATCACCCTGACAATTCCATTTCTCTGTAGCAAAGAAAATACTGGGGTGGCAACTCTGTAACTAGAAACTTCCCAAAACTGAGAAGTATCATCGAGCCAATCCAGGTGCCCATCTCCTGGTTCAGGGTCCACGGGTGCCCAAGACTATGCTGACCAGTGACCAGGAAGCCCCACCACATCATTTCCAAGACCTTCAGCCTCCTTCTAGCTGGAGAAGGCCTGCAGTCCTCAACCACCACCCCACCCACCCCATCTTGAAGCACCTTGCTTCCCTGGACAACCACAGAGAGTGGAAGCAGTAATATATACAAGATAAGACTTCCAGCGGCACGTATATCTGTGCCCACTGCAAATCCTGGAGATTCATTCAGCCTCTCAGATTGCAGAGCCCTGACCTGTTAAATATTTGCAGAGTCAGATGCGGGGAATGAACACACATTTTCAGGTGTGGTGGCCCAACTGAGGGACTGGGCTCCAAGAAGGTTCTATCTAGCCAAGAACAGAGTGAGAGTACAACCTCTCAACCCCAAATGCCCATTTATTTTCCTCCTACTTAGGAGCTGAGAGGATCATGCAGACATCTCATTGGGACCCTATGCTCAGGGTCATAACCACGGTTCTGATGGAACCACATGATCTTTGTTCCGCTGGCACACACTTGATTCTGCTACATCCTTTGCTTCGGAGATTTTCACCAGATACCACTGCAAAGTGAATTTTGCACATTTATTCCAACTCAAACATAATCTGCTTTCTTGAAAACCATCCAAGATGCCAAGATGTCTTTCCTCGATGGGGCACCAAAGAAGAGATGCAGGCACCTAGGCCCAGGACCTCAGGAAAGAGTCTCCAAGGGCCAGGTGAGCAAGAAGGGCCCCCTCAGTCCAGGGAGGCATGAAACAGACCAAAGGCACTAGGGGTTCAAATGGGAAGTGTGAAAAAAAGGGGCAGGAAAAAGGCACAATCAAAGAGTTGGAGGGATAGGGACTGTCATCTGAGGGGCAGCCCAGCCAGGGCAGGGGCAGGGTAAGCTGCTGCATTTGGGACTTCCTGCCAGCCGGCAGCCACTTGTCTTACATTCCAAACCTCCCTGTACTCTTTGTGAAGTCCCCCACCCTTTAGAGTGCCTCTAGTCCCAGCTCCCCAGAAGGGAGTAATCCAGGCCAATCAGATGGTGAATGCCAGCCCGAGGCACAGTGACTGGTTCAGGAGGGCTGTGTGACTGGCTGTTGGGAACAAACAGAATGACCCTGGATGTATGCAGGAACTTCGGAGAAGGGAGCTTCCCTATTTCGGAAGTAGCCAGAACAGGGGACCTGTGGACTGCGATGAGGGAGCATGAGCCTAACCGAGAAGAAGTGAGGCTGAGAGACAGAAACTTGAGTCCTGAGAGCGCTCTGCATCCAGCCAGGCCTGACTAGTTACTGTGTGCTCGCAATTACCAGGGCCAACAAGGTGTGTATGTGTGTGTGCACGCAAGTGTCCATTCTGCTTACTGTCACTCAGAACCGAGACAGTCATGGACATCACCACATGCTAGGTTGTAGAGAAGAGAAAGCACCAGAAGTGGGTGTCATACACGCCCGGATCCCAGTACGACCGCATGACGATGGCGGAACGTGCAAAAGTCATGCAGATTCCGCAAGCTTCAGTATCCTCATCTGCAAAATGAACATAATAATTCATAAACTGATAAACTGTGAAGAGAGGGCTCTGAGGATATTGGTAGAATCCATGGCATTTGTACTTGAGACACTGCCGCATTCTGGGCAGAGAATTCATTCTACACAAAATGTGCCTTCTGGTCGTTAGCCTGGGCACCGGCAGACTGGAAGGTGAGGGGCCTACTGCATGGTACCCCGAGGTGCAGCAGAGGCAGCATGCCGACAAGTGCATGTGGGAGGTCCGGTGAGAGCAGAGGACTGGCTGGCACACTGTGTGCTGGTCTCACTGACCGTGCTGAAAGAAGGCACCTGGCTGCCATGGCGTTCCCCCACACAGTCAATAAATGACCCTCACTCTTCTCCCAGGAACGGGTCAGGAATTACCTATGAGCTCTACAACGACTTGGTGCTCCCTATGGAAAAGCTGCTGCATAGCTATAAGGGGGTGATTAATTTTATCTCTCTAAATGCCTCAGTATCATTTGCCAAAATGATGATTTATTATTTAGACAACCTTTATATTTCCAAGGGGCTTTAAAATCATTTATAGTGGAGAATGAAATAAAACTGATTAGTGCCCTGAAAAAACAGATGATGAAGAAACACACAAGGAACTGGGGTTATTTATCCAGAACTAGAGAAGGCAGATGAAGGACACAGCAAGAATTGTCAATTACATGCACAGCAGCACTCTGAGGAGAGCACCGTGTCTTCCCCTACAGGACAGCAGGACAAAGAAGTGGGGGAAGACACGGCAAGGCACCCGGACTGATTTAGACTAGACGTCAAGATGATAACAGGAGGAATGTCCTAGGTATATTGGTCCTGAGCCCAGCATCTAAAATATAGCATACTGCTGCCTAAGATAAAACAATGTAGAAAGACAGCGTAGGTTTGGTCAAAGAAAGGCATGTTCAACGAATGATAGAAGGTAAAATATGGAACTGAGAGGACAAATGTCATATTTCTTTAAGGAAGAAAAAGACAGTGAATGCCATGTGCCAAAGGGACAAGCCACGGTGGTCAGTGGAGACTGGGGAATTCACACACATTACCATGGTTTGTTAGAACCAGCAAACCTACCTCCATTCCTTCTTGGTAGTTTTCCTAGAGCACGAGATCATGGTGCATGTGGATTTCAGTAAAGCACTTCATGAAATGGTGGATCGAATGGAGAAGTGCAGGCTGAGACAAATATAAATTGGTGGATTCACAGCTGGCAGAGTCACAGTGCCCAAGGAAGGCCCATGGAAGAGGCATCTCCTATGAGATTTCAAAGGCTCCATCCTCTTTGGCACTTTTATCAACTGCTTGGATGAAGCCCTATAAGGGACGTTCATCCAATCCCAATTGCTAGGTTACTCAGTCAAAACCAACCAGAAGTAAGGAACAGTCCTGCACGCTTGGGTTCAAAGTTAGAGCTGGAGCAGACCTGACCTGGTTAGCACTTACATTGCCACTTACATTGCAGACCGGTCGCCAAGCTTCTGGACCTGACTGACAGATGATTCCTACACCCTCAACATGCCTTCCTTAGAACAGGATTCACCAGCAGGACACCGACCGTCACCTCTTGGTTTTGAAAGTTTAAGGCCTTAGACATGGACCCATCACAGGACAGTCTCATACCATGACTGTGCTCATGACCTGGGCCTGTCTGGGTTTTGTCTCACATGATAACTTCATGTGGTTGCTTGTATTGCTGTATTTAGTGTATGTAAAAAAAAAAAAATATCACACTGGGGATTTAGTGGCTCAGACAATAATGTTTTATGATGTCTCACAACGCTGCAGGTTAGCTGAGCTCAGCCGGTAGTTCCCACACAAGTTCTCTGGAGGTGGCAGTCAGATGCTGGCAGGGATGCTACTCTGTGAAGAAACCTCTACTAAGCACCTGACCAAATGACCGATCATATGGCTGCAGTTGGTACTGGCAGGCAATGGGAGCTCAATGGGGCTGACCCACCACGGGAGTCAACACACATGGCCTCCCTGTGTGGCTTGGGCACCTGACAGTTGGATTCTCAGAGTGAGCATTCCAACAGCTAACCAGGTGGGACATCCAGGTGGAAGCTGGGAGGCAGCTTATGAGCTCCCTTTGGAAATCCCAGAACATTGCATCTGCCAGATTTTACTGGGCAATGAAGCACCCAGACCAATTCAGAGTCAGAGGCAGGGGAATTAGACTCAATGTTGGCACAGTTCCATGGCTGAAGAGACTGTGGGATGAGAGATATTGTAGTCCTCTCTGTATGATATAGTCAGGCACCACCAGCATGGAGCACTGTGGTGAGACTCTCCACTGGCAAAGAGACATAGTACTGCTGTGATTCACAGCCCGGGACCCAGACCTAGACCCTGTTAGTCAGTCTGCCCTCTGCCCAGTGTATTCAACATCTGATCCTCAACTCCCCCTCTGCTTCCAGAAACCCACCTGCTTCTCAGTACCTGAACTTCCACTCTCATCTATGCTTTGTCCAAGCCTTGGCCAACAGGAACTAATATCCTCGCCATGCTGGACACACAGAAGCCAACCACCATTTAGTCAACCAATAGCAAGAGCCTAGGACTACACCAAAAAAAAAGGAAGAAAGAAAATAATATTGTCCTATTTACAAATATTCAAAGAAAACTTTTTAAAGGATTAAAGGAAATTGTATTTGTTTTAGATTATTATGTGTTTGCAAGCTAATGTATTCAATGGCTCATAAAGCCATGTATTTTTTCCAAATGTCAATGTGTCCCTTTTAAAAAGCAGCAGCAGATGCTGGGGAGTGGGTGGAGACCTTCAGCATCTGTGCTAATGGGTCACATCGTACAACTTCCTCACCAGGACTCCCATACACCATTTGCTTGTCTTCTGCGGTTGCTGTTACATCTGTCTGTGATGTCATAGGCTGTTGACATGGCAACTGAGGCATCACCCACTTCTGACTTCAAGTTATAAAGTGTCTTTGTGTGCACACTTCTTGAGAGGACATGGCACAGATCTTCACACATGATGTTCAATGGGATGCGAACCAGTCTCCTGTGTGTTCGTGGGTCCCCATCACTGTCTCATGGGAATTCTGGAAAGACCCATGCCTGGGGCCTAGGAGAGACCCCAGTTCTCCCTGGCAGGGCTGGGCCATAGTTCCCCAGTCTACAAACTGGAGATGAGAATGGTGAGCCTTTAGGCTTCCTGTGCTGTGTGAGAGTCAGGGGATGGGGTGGGGAGGGGTTGGCCTGAAGAGACAGGGCCCTGGTCTGAAGAGCTTGTGTGGTATGTGGCAGCAAACATGGCAGATGCTGGGGGGTAGTGGGAGCTGGAAATTCTGAGCTGTGGAGAGGACCACCATGTTTTCTAAGTTTATTGGAGAAAGTGGAGGAGCAAGAAAGCAAAAGCAGGAGACAGAGCCTCCTGGACTGGGAGGGCTGCCCTGATTGCTTTGAGATTACTCTGTTTATATCCCTGTAGTCAGACTGAGGAAGGGCTATTGATAAGAAGGGAGTGCTTTCAACATCAAAGGTCAGGCCATCACTGCAGGTGGTTCCAGGTGAGATAGGAAGAGAGACATTCTGCAATTTCTCAGTTTAGTTCTAAAAGTCTCTGGAATTCCAAAAGGAATTCCATGGCTTTTTGTGGTTCCATCCTGTTAGTGGCTCCCCATCCTCCATAACCATCTGGTCCCATGCTGACTTTGAAAGTTAAATGCTAAAAGTAACTTAACCCCAACACCTCCTTTTTCCCATCTTGCTCTTTTTCTGAGTTCTGCGAATTCTAATCAGAAAGGGTCAAAGTAAAGTAGAAGAATAAAGCTGAATGAAGTGTGCCAGCATGCCCACAGTGGCTCTCAGCTCCAACCTCCAGACTCCTTCCTAAATCCACTTATCCCAGTTATCCCCAACTCCACCTTAATCCCGCTCTTCTTCTGAGTTCCATCTGCCTATTTTTCCTTAATTCCCTTCCTCAATCCCGCCCTCCCTCCTTTACTCTTTCCCTCCTTCCCTCCCTTCCTTCCTTCTTTCCTTTGCTCGCCCCATAATACAGGGTCTAAGCCCTCTGCAGTCCAGAAAGAACTCCCTCTCACCATCCCAGGGCACTCACCTTCACCCATAAGACCCAGTAGCTCTGAATCCCGGGGCAGCTTTCTGAGGGGCCATCCGCCAAGGATCCCAACCCTGCTGGTCTTCCCTGGGGACACCTGGCTCCTTCCATCTCAAGTCCCAAGTGACCTCCTCCCCCAGCCCCATTGATCAAACGCACCACTCATGGAAGACAATTCCCTTCTGGGGAGAGCCTGGCCTTTAAGCTGTTTTCTGGAAGCATCTCTCTAAATTTACTTCCTTTATCAAACCTGCAGGTGAGTTATTTATGCCAGTTCACACCTTCTCCAGAGAGATTTAGTGGCTTTTAAACAAAAGCAATTGTCTGAGAAATCGCAAGCTGTCAACCCAGTGAAGAGCCTTTCAGCCCAGTGCTGGGTGCTCAGAGGGCACAGGGGATTAGCTGGCTGAGCAGCCCCAGCGGGGAACCCACGGGGGCACTTCTGCTTCCCTCTTGGCCAGTCTGAGACAGGGTGAAGATCTTGCTGACAGACAAGCCCAAGCTGATCCCTGGGTGGGCCATCTGGGTTCATTGCTGTCAAGCAAAGCTGCAATCTGCTACCCCAATTCCCATGAACACTTAGCACTGAGAAGGACACACATCTCTTACAAGGTGATTGGGAAAAAATGTTTCAACAGCAAAAGTAAGCTATTTAAAAACAGAGGGTCCCTGACGTAACTTAGATCTGTCATCTTTGCAAAATGAGGCAAAAAAGAAAAGGAATGAAGTGTGGTGCAGGAGCTGAGGACAGGGGAGGCTAGCAGGCCTGCTGGTCCTCTGTGAGCAGAAGAACTTTAAACACCGGGGCACCTCGCCTCTCGCTCGCCCGAGCCCAGAGGTGGGGTTGATGCCAGCGCCCCAGAAGTCTAGGTTAGAGCCTGAGGGGAAGTTGGCCACATCTGGACAGCACAGCAATGTGGGGGCAGCCCTGATACCCACCTTGGTGCAGGATCAGTGAGCCTGGGTTTCAGACAGGAGGGGCTTGGAGGGAAAGGAGGTGTCTGGCAGCTGAGACACACACCCCAAGTCCAGGAGTGCAGCCGGTAGACCTCAGGCTCCTCTGCCATTCCCATTCCCAGACGCACGGGCCTTACTGATGGCCGCCCTTCCTCCATGTCAGCGCTGCCCTCCACGCTCCAGAACCAGTTCTCCAGATGCATTGAGACGGGCCACGGCTCTTAGCATGTCACCCCAATGCTTATCTCCCAGCCTCCTTGCACCCCACAACTTTCCCAAACACAGGGACCAAAAAGGGACAGGAAGGAAGGGAAGGAGGGAGGGAGGGAAGTAGAGAAAAGGAGGAGGAGGACTGGACACCAAAGAATAGAGCTCAAGGAATACAGCAAGCCGTCCACCTTCACATCCCCCCAGAGTCTTTGTCCTGAAGAAGAAGATGTGTGTGTTTGTATCAGAACTTTTCACCCCAAGAACCATAGAGAAACAGGGTCCCCTGAAACATCACAGCTCCAGGCCATGCCCCTCTGCGTGATGTCTGTTAGTTTGTTTTTTTCTGCAATCTGTCCTCTTGGGACAGATTCTGCTTCTGTCACCTTCGAGTATTTTAGATTCCAGATCTTGGGTTTTATCTTGTCCAGTTGGGTTCACCCTTCATCTCAGCACTATTTTCATACACATCTTTAATCTTACACCTTTTTCACTTTTTGCTGATTCTTTTAAGCAATTAGTTCCCTGTTTTTTACCACTTATATTATGTTTTGATTTCTCTATATTCTTAATTGTTAACACTTTCCTGAATTTACCATTCTCCCTGTGTTTCTCTGATTTCTGCTTTCTTTCCCTGCCTGGAACAGCAGTACGAGTGCTGGGAGGCAGGCGGGGACCTGCGGAAGGCCATAGAGAAGACCATCATGCAGGTGCCAGACAAACACACAAACGTAAAAATCCACCAAGCACTTGCCCTTGAAAAGCACTTGGACTCTTAAGTATTCTGGGCACTTGCAGGTGTATAGAATAACCTGGATTATTTTTGACTGTGATCAAAAGTCCCAAACTCCATGTCCGAAAAGTTACCCTAAGCATCTCTTCCTCCACATTGTGAAAGCAGCCAGTTTCTGGTCCAAAGGGAGGCTCTAAATGCTGCAAGGTAGAGGGAAGAAAGAAAGAGAGTGGGCAGGGAAAGAGGAGAGGGGAGAGGGAGGGAAAGAGGGAGCAGAGGGAAGAGGGACAGAAGGGAAGGAGGAGGAATTTCTTAGGCCCTCCTGCTGGACAGGCCTCCCCTCAGTGTCATCTTCAAGGTGAGGCAGGTAAGAGCAAGTGTGCCTTCTCCTCAACAGGGCCCTGAAGATGGGCTGGACCGGAGCCCCGCTACTGGGCTCACTGAACTATAAGGTGAAGAAATAAACTCTGATCTTGTAGAATAACAGACTTGGAATCTGTTGGAACAGCAGTTAGCTGACACCGGTCAAATTAGAAGTTGACACCAGGAGTGCCCTCCTATCTCTGAACTGGCCCATCCCAGCAAGGCAAAAAGAGGTAATGGTACTACTGACTGCTTACAGCAAGGAAGCCCCCCAACAGAAAAGAGATGAGAGAACTGGGCCTGATGGAACACTCCTTGTAATTCTTCCACAGGACGAAGCTGCAAGGGTAGGATCTAAGCAGCCTGTGGGAGGCAAGGTGGCAACTCAGTTCGTCCAGCTAGAACCCTCACGAGAAAGAAGAGGCATAGGGGAAAAGGGAGCACGCATTTACTGAGTGCCTAATACATAACAGCATTCTCCCAGGCACTGGACCTAGACTGTGTCACTTATGACCAGAGCACCTATAAGGAAGAAGTGTTCCTTCCATTTTACAGAAGAGGGCTCACGTCCAATTCCCACATCTCCAGAGTGGCCAAGTGAAGATGGGCACCTGTTTCTGAGGTCACCCAAGGATCACTCTTCTATCTCCCTCGTGGGAAAAAGGGACTCATCAGGGGTGTGAGCACCCCTCCTGCAGCCTATGCTAAACACCTGTCACAATAGGGGTGCCCTACCCTCCAGGCACAGGGAGAGGGACAGCACTAGATAACCCTTATTTACTCTGAAAACGCTAAGACAGTGGTGAGTTACTGCTGTCTGTGTTCAGTGAGGAAGTCACCTCTGCATTTAGCAAACGTCCCATCTGCCATGCCTCCTCCTTGGTAGCTACAATAGACCCATTACTGTCCTGCTCAAGTGGCCCCACCACTCAGCCACTGGCCACTAAGCAGCCACAGTGGTCAAAAGAGAAAATCTGCCCCTCCCCTTCCACCACTCCCCAGCCAGCCTCCCTTCTGCTCCATGGCCTCTGATCAGGCTCTGCTCAGCCTAAAACACAGTCCTGTGGGAAGAGAGGACCTCAGGGACCACAGTACTGTCCACATTCTGGACATACCATGTTCAGGTCCACACGGCAAGTGCTGACCCCCCCACTCAGGCCATCCTGCAGCTCTTAAGTACAGTGCCAGGAGCTTCCAGTCTCATTACTCAAGAGCCAGCCACATCTCCACTTTCTTGTGGAGTCACAAGCCAAAGGAAAGTGGGGTGAGAGAGATGTGGCCTCAGACTCACCAGGGAGTAGAAGATGATCACCCAGGGGCATACCCTGTACCTGGACACCTTCCCTTCCCATGTCCTTCCCTCCACCTGGCTCCCAGAAGAGTGGGGAACGGACAGGCCTGTCAGCCTCAGGTGAGCCAGAGTGGGGACACCTGTTTGAGGAGCAGGTGGGAATGGGCACGGGCCTCCAGAGGTGTCCGTGAGCCTGGCTGGATGTGAAGTAGAAACCCCGGGTCTGGGCTGCACATCCATGGGAATGACCACTCAGTCATTCTTGGGTCAACTCTGTCCACAGGACTATTAACATCCACCATCGTAAGAAGGCAGAGAGCATTTCTAGAGCACGTCTCAGTTCCTGGACAAGTCATGGGCCACAAGCCCTTTCCTTGGAATGCTGGGGCTGCTGGGACTTCACCCAAACCTGTTCACTCGGGATCAGTGACTGAAGGCCCTGCCCCTGTGGCCTGGCGTTCCCGGTCATGATGTGTGAGGTCAAGCTGCTATCAACAGAATTTTCACAGAATCTTGGATTACTGACCCTCCAAGCCTACTGGAGAGGACAAGACAGAACCACACATGAGTGATCTACGGACCAGACAGGGTACTAGCCAGCAGGGTAGAGACTCAGGGATAGTCTTCCTGGGGGAAGTGGACTAGAAGTCTGTTTCAAATGAAAAGAGGGATGAGAAGAAACTTGAATAATGTGAACTACCTCACACTTTAAACAGGTGACTTCATTCTTCTCCAACAACAATCTCAAGAGATCAGCACCATCCCACTTATCAGATGAACACACTGAAGTAGAGGTTAAGAGTTTGCCCAAGGTCAGAAATGGAACTTCAGTTAAGTCTGGCTGATGCCAGCATTCTAGAGACAGCCCCAAAAAAGAAGTTTGGGGGTAATTCGGGAGGCAGGAGAGGGCCAGGCACACAGGAATGCATCTGGCCAATTGCTCACTTGTGGCAATCGTGACTGAATCCTACTGAACCTCAATCCCAACTCCCCTCAGAAATGCCCCGATAAAGCTACATGGTGAAATGTTAACAACAGGTATGGGCAGTGAGCTGTGGGTGGCTGGTGCACTGTGACTCTCTGTGCTTTCAGAAATATTCGTAAAAAATTGGGAAAAAAACAAAATGTCCCCAGGTCAAAACTGATATATGACCCTATCCAAAAAAGTCCCTGGCATCAAAGCAGTGGAATAAAAATAGCTACATCAACAGCTGCACCAATCCTCTCAAAGTGTTGGAAGAATATAAATTGGTTCAGCTTTTTTGGAGGGTAACTTGCAACATCCGTCAAACTTTAAAATAAGATGTACTTTTTAAAACATTTTTATTTTTAAAACAATAGCACTCACCTTGGAAACCTGTAGAAATAGAACAGAGAACCCCCCTCGATTCATCAATCTTTCATATTTTGCCACATTTGCTTTTCATTCTCTCTCCCTCCACAAAAGATTTTAGAATAGAATATACTGCATTGTGATACACTACACACACGCTTCTTCTGTGTTACACGTGCATTTACGATGGTCACACACACAGCTGTGCATTTGGTTGTGTCCCCTGGATCCTCTGAGAGGACGGTGCATACATTAGGGATAAAGATAAACTCAATTTGACGAGAAAACAGTTACCAAATCTGGAACACTTGACCAGGTTATCTTCTTTCATCTAACAAGCCCCTCTCCCTCCATGACAGGAGCCCACTGAATCGACCAGTGCTGTCCTTTAGCACAGTTTTCCTCAGGATCCAGTCAAGGATCATGGTTTATATTTACTAGTGGTGTCTCTTCAGTCTTCTTCCATCTGGAAGCATTCCATTTGCAGAAAATGCTCAAGGAAGCTGTGTGAAAGTGTTTAAAAAAGTTAAGTTTAGAGTCCGCTAGTCCTGATGGAGGCAGATCCGAATCCCTACATGTGAGGTGGGACTTGAGGACGTGCACTGCTCACCAGCTCAGCAGCCAGCCCAGCTCTGGCCACAGACCTCACCCTGTCAGGAGGCGAGGGAAGACAGTGTGGAAAGCGGGTTCAGATCCCTGCTTCCCTCATGGGGAGCCTTCTTGTCATTGTCACCTGCTCCCCAAGACACAGGACTCAGCAAGGATCTGAGCCCTCTTCACAGGAACGCCCCCAGGGCTTCCCGGAGCCTGGAGGCCCAGACAGAGGGACACCCATCCCAGATGAGGCTCCTGTGCCTCTCCCTCATCCCACGTGGTTTGAGCTAGAACAGCACGCTCCTGTCTGGAGGGAGTCTGTGCCTGCCTCCTCTCCCAGCACAAATCCTCTCCCTCAAGAGCACCCGTTCCTTCAGGAAGCCAGTCCGGTTACCTTGCTCACTCTAATACCTCCATGCTCATCCCTCCTCCAGCACCACCCACCCAGCTGACCTCTGACCACTCATCCAACTGTAATTACTGGTCCAGGTCCTATCTCACCTGTTCAGGGTCTTGCCTTTCCTTCTATCACCAGGCCCCTACCTCTGCTTTTTCTTCCCTGCTTTGCATGCCACTACTCTCCATCGCCACATGCTCAAGGCCCAGTGTACCCCTAAAACAGGTCTCGTGCGTAGTCCTTGTCTGAACCAGCTTCAGGTCCCCGCCTGCCACCAGCACCAGAGATGTCAGTCCTGTTTCCACAACAGATCCTGGTTTTCCTCTACTGCGATTCCTTCTGCTACTGAGTTCCTGGTTTTATGTCACAGTGGCTCCAGTGCCGGCTCTCCCTGAATGGCCCTATGCAGTGGGCCCTATGCAGTGTAGGGACCCAGCCCACCCCTTCATCTGTCCCTCCATCATCTACACCAAGTACTTACTCTGTGCAGACCTGGGCCGGGTTTTGGGGGAACTCTCAAATGGGGTGGGGAGGTGCCTGCCCAGCCCAGAGCTGGAAATGACACAGCACTCACTGCATCTTTCCTCGGGGGTGCAAGAGGTGCTTGTGAGGAGAGACACGGGGCCCAGCTGAGCACGCCGACACTCAGTGATGCCGCGGCAGGCCTCCACATCCTTGTCATGTGTCACCTCCCCCATGATTACAGTGATCACTGATCATCATCATGCAAACAGCAGCAACGTAGCTGAAGCACCCACATCACCCCAAGCTGAAAAGCCTGTGGAATCCTGAGGCTGCCATCTAAAGCTCCGAAAGGAGCCAAAGCCACCCTCCGCCAAAGGAAGACAGCACAAAGCAAAGATGAGGAAGTCTCTCAGAGCAAAGCAGCCGGAAGCAAGGCGATAAGCCTTAGGGAATGGGCTCTGTTTACCTGTGTGCCCCAACAACTAAAGGTCCGCAGGGGACCTATGGGACCAGCCAAAGTGGACATCGGTTCCAACTGGCCACTAGGTAAAAGTTTTATGGAAAAATAGGTGGTGCCAAGCTATGCTCTCACTCAGCAGAGGCCTGATGAGGCTGCTGCGGCTTATCCCGTTTGGATGGTGTATTCGAACCAGGGATGAAAACTGGCACTTGATGGAGGAAGGGAAGCGAAAAATCTTAGCTCTTTCAGTGGTTTGTGGGTCTTGGGACATAAACAGCACAGTATTTCTGTGGCATTAACATTTCACAGGGTGTGTGGGCTAGAGGAAATGTCTATAAAGAGGCTCCTGAGAAAGGCACGATGAGAATAAGGCTGAGAACACTGGGTTTGATGCAGAACTCTGTGACAGAGCCAGCCAGGACCCAGGTAGTCAGCCCCTGGGCACATGTGGGATCTCCTACCTGACAGGCTTGCCCATGAAGAGGGTCCCCATCATTGGTACAGCTGGGTGGCAATTAGGTGGATAGTTAGCTGCGAAGATGTGTAAGGAGGTCCTGTGGCCCTTCTTTGTGGGACACCCCTTCCTGGGAGAGCCAGACACCCACTGTCCATCCTCTGGAAGCCTGGAAGCCAGCTCAACTCAGGCGTCCTCGCTTTCAAATAACTACAGCTGGGACTACACACTGAGGGCTGCAGGGAGACGAGCAGACAGCCAAGAATTTCTATCACTTTCCTCCCTGACCGCTTAGCTTTCTGCAGCCCAGGGTGGCAGCAGCACATGCAGCTCACTGGTGGCTTTCTGCTAGTGTGAAGCAATGAAGCCAACTTCCAGATGAGAAGAAATTAAGTGCTGAGTCCCCTGCTTTGTCAAGCTCAGCCGAGCCAGAGCCTCCTTGGGAACGGCTTGCTTTGTGCACTTACACATTATGACAATACTATAATTGTTCTTTCAGTCTTTTCCAGATATTTAATAACAATGTGAAGCGAGAGTTGCAAAGGTCAGTCCTACTGTAGAATGAGCTTTGTTCTTATTGTCCTTTTCTGAATAGCATCTTCCACTTGCCAGGCTGTTCCATGGCAGAAAGCCCTGGTGGTAGAGGCCTGGTGCTGTTACAAAGCAGCACCACCTACTTAGGGTGGAATATTCTAATTTGCTAAATGGTCCAGTGCCACCATCTATCTACGTCATCTGCATTAATATAGACGCATGTGCAAGTGCAAACACGCGCGTGCACACACACACACACATGTGCCCTGGACTCTCTGCCATCCCACCTTGCTCCTCATGGCTGCCGGCCCAAGGATGGGAAGAATGCCAGTCGCCAAGACCAGAGAGACCGGGTGATGAACCTATGTCATACTCATCTGGGCAATGACTCTGGTTAGGTGAGAAGGCAAAATGTCCCACTCTAGCGGATGAATGTTTATCAGACTTGCATGTCTATGATATAAAAGAAGCTGTTTTGAATTTATCCTGAAAGCTCACAATAGTTGGAAACAGGAGTCACTCACTTCAGGATGCCCAGGTGAGAGTAGAGCAGACTCAGAAGCAATAGTGCCTGTGCTCTGGACTCCAGGCTCCAGCTGCCTGCCCCACTTGCATAGTCAGATCCCTTCTCCCCAGCCTCAGCAGTCAAATCCATAAAATGGACCTGTTCACTGCTTGTCTGAAGAAAGTCTCTCCTCCAGGGCTGAGATCTGTGATTCCCTTTCTAAAGACTTATCAGAGAGCAGTTTTCAGGAACCAGTGGGTTATTTGGGGCATCTGAGTACAATGGCCACTTACCAGCCCGCATGCTCAGATGTGGTGGGGAGGCATTGCATTGTAATTCAGAGCCCATGTGATGTTTCCTGTAATGCTTCCTGTCTGAGCAGGGCTTGGTTTGGTAACTCAGGCACCAGAAAGGAGGGTGGTGTTGCCCTGGCAGGCTGTGTCAGAGAGCAGCTTTGTACCTAATCCTGAGGGTAAGATAGTTGCTAAGGAACCATTGAGATGCAAATGAATTGGCAAATACTTAGCAGCAAGATATCAGAAAAGGGTGGGGAGGGGATGTTCTGAACAAGTTAGTCAGGTGAGTGAAAGGAAAATTACTTTCTTCTGATTGGAAAAAAGAAAACCGCAGGTTTTCAAGCAGAGCAGCAGCATTGTGCTACTGTGTTTAAAAAAAAAAAATACTGCTCTTTTTCTGCTTGGCTGGGAGTAAAGTTGGTGCCAAGAGCAGGGAAATTGGAAGGGCAAAAAGAGCTTTCTTCTGATGAACTCTGAGCAGAGAAGCAGATTTTAGAGGCCGTTTTCAAAGGAGAAAGATAGTCATGAAATGAAGAAAGAAGTCCACTAAGAACTTTGACGATCTGTCATCTTCTACAACCTCAAAGCCTAGACAACAAGTAAACAAGAAACTGTGAATAATGGAAATTCCAGGTGAGGCTAAGCCATGACTGATAATGGTTAAAAAAAAAAAAAAAAAATGAAGGGAGAGCAATCATCTCGCTGTACCTAAGAGTTTGCATTTCTTTCATTCTTGCTCCCCAGTATGTATCTAATTTAAATTCATGATCAGGTTAAGATGTCCTGGTACCTGTGTTGGAGCCCAAGGAGGTACATGGAGAAACGTAACTCCTCACTTGTTCTCCATCTTGCTTCTTCCTTCAAAGTCTAGTCTTAAAATCACATTGCCTTTAGCCAAACACCCCTGCTGTCTGCCTATTCATCACTTTGCGTTTGATCTCCATACTAAGGAATATAGCGGACATCCTTACCAAGAAAGAAGCTGCCTTTATCTCCAGCTATTCTTCCTGATCTGCCCTTTCCATCAATCACCTTCGGATTCCCTGCTTTCCCATATCTTCACCCATATCTTTTCCATATCTTCACCATCTCAGCAACAGCCTACTCCTTCTGCCTCAGAGTCCACCTTCTTTCTTTATTGTACACACTAGTTCTCCAGTATACTCCATGATTCCACCAGGAAAGTTAAATGAGTTTAGTAGACTGTTACCTGTTGAGCACCCATTCCTGCTTTTTCTGGTTAATCGACCTTGAAATTTTTGTGGGGAGTTTTTTCCTATCTCACACCAGGCAGCCAATGTGGGCCTGCGTTGCCTTTCTCTCCCCAAGTCCAGCGATGGAATTCACATGTTCCAAGCCTGACGGTTGAATCCCTGCTTCCCTCCTGGTGATGGACTCTGGCTCAGAGATGGTTAGGGCCCAAGGGAGGACAAAGAGATAGAACTTGCTGGGTTTTCACTAGAAATACTACGGATGAGAATTTTTTTTTTTCTCTGTAGAAAGTTCAAAGGGATGTGAGTCTGAGCTGCCAGTGGTCACATGACTATGTCACTGGAGAGCTGATTGTGGATGAAGTCAACACAAATGATTGTGCTGCTTGTCTCCATTGTCTCTCCCCGTCCATTCTCCACTTTTCTTGTCCTCTCCTGTGTCTCAGGAGACTGACCTACAGGAGCTAGACGTCCATGCTCCCTGTCTTCCTGGGCTCACCTAATGGGAACTGCTGTAGGGAGATGAGAAAGTGGAGGAGAAAGAGTTCAGGGACTACAGCAGCCCCAGCCCACTCCCAGGCGTGCTTTGAGCAGAAGCTGCACCCTCTCCATGTCTATAACTCCTCTCAGGGAGCTATACTACAGCTCTTGCCTGACTTGAAGAGTCATGGCTTCCCAACATGGCCAGGCCCTGGGTACATCCCATCCTTACTGGTTCCCTCAACCCTGCTCACACCTCTGGAGAAAAAGCTCATCATAAACTCCCCTCAACCAACCCTTTGAAAGTACCATTTTCTGCCAGACCCTTGGCGGACAGTCACAGAGCCAAGGAATGAAGCTGAGATGGCATGGCGCCCAGGTACATTCATCACATCTGTCCCAGGACTAGTGCCGGCAATCAAGCCCTACCCTTTGACTTCCTCCCATCTGAGTTGAATATCTGTCTCTGCAACCAAAGATGTGGCAGATGGAATAGTCAACACCCTTATGGCGACCTCTGGATGTGCATCTTCCTAGGTAGAAATGACTATCAGTCTTGGTTTGTCATTCCTACCAGCTTCCATCTCTGATGGCTTTCTACCGTTCTCCGAGGAACTTCATCCACGTCTGTGTCTCCTGTACACACGCACCATACACACAAACTCCTTCCTTGGATGCTTCCCACTGGAAACATGAGCCCTCGCTTGTTTTCTCTTAGCGGCTAATGGGAACCCATTATGCCGCATCTAGCAGATGCTTCACTTGTCCGGTTATGTCCTGCCTGTGTACTCGGCTGCCTCCCCCAAAGGTCTGCTGATTGGCAAGCTCTCTGAAGGGAAGTTTGTATCTTCTTTACCTTCCTGTCTTTGGTTTTGAATACAATGTCTGTCAAGTATTTGCTCCAAAACTGTTCTAAAAGAGTGTGCATGGAACTCACCGCCAGTCAGCAAAGGCGTCAGTTGTCTCTCTGTTCCCACTGCCAATTTCCTCTTGTAGAACTGGGGCTCTCCAGTCTGGGAGAGGCTCAGCCATCACTAGGACACCCCACTGGACGGGGCTCTATCATCCCTCAAAGGCATTCTATTTCGTCTTGCTTCAGCTTGGCTGGAAAGAATTTCACAAGCAACCAAAATCTAACTCCCATGTAGATAAAGACTAAGCCTGCTTTGCAAGACCACCTTTATATATTCAGAGAGGGGCCAAACCTTCTCCACTCTCCCCCATTTCAATTTTCCCAGGCTGCATCCATCACTCTCAAACACATCACCCTGCTTACTCTCTTTACAGCCTTTCCTGAAAGGACAGTATATTATTTGTCTTCCTAACGACTGTCGGACCAGCTAGGATGCTCCGAAGGGTTAGGACATTTCCTGCTTTGTGCGCACTGCTCGGCACCGAGTAGGAGGTTAACCAACACTTACTAGATGTTGATTGAATGAGACACCGTGTCTCAGCCCCTCCACATCGTCGTCTTTAAACCATTTTTCTTCTACTTCTTCCCCAAGTGTAGTTTTGTTACCAATTGTTGCATAACAGATCAACCCCAAATTAGGTTGTTTTAAACAAAGACAACATTCTTTTGTTCAGGACTCGAATCTGGACAGGGAAAAAGGAAAGCCTCTTTCCATCTCAGAGGCAGCAGGCTCTCTGAAGAATGGATGTCTGGCATTGAGACTGGCAGTGGGCTTCTAAGTGAGCTGGAGTTGTGACTACAAAATCTGCGCACAGTCCCTTCATGTCCCCTGGGCTTCCTCCAACACAGTGGCTGGTCACAGGACAAGTGTCCCAGAAGACAGCCAGGCAGGAGGGCTCGTGTCTTTCAACATCTCCCCTCTGCAGGTAGGCAGCATCGTGTCTGCCAGCTTCTATTCATTAGTGAGTTAGAAGATCAACCCATATGCAAGAGGAGAGGAATTAGGCTCTATATTTTGATGAGATTATTAAAAAAATGTAGACATGTTCTAAACTACCACATAGGACATGATTCAGATTTTTAAGAGGCCTGTTTATATCTTTCTTTTGATTCATTCATTCCACACACTTATTGATGCCACCTATGTGCCACGTGCCGGGGAAACACATGCTAGAACAATCACAACAGCACCCCCCCTCAAGGGGCTCTCAGAGCTAGGGGGTACCCAGAAAAACAAACACACAACTACACAGCAGGGTGGACAGTGTTCCACAGAGGGTGGTATGGGTGGCTGTGGTCTAAAACAGCCTGGGCTGAGGGGCGGGCTTCCAGGAGGCAGTTCCTTTCACACTGGGACAAAGAAAAGGGACGCCCAGGGTGTGCACTCGTGTGTGTGTGTACATACATGCCCATGTGGAGAAGGGCAGGATAAGCAGTGGGGGTGGCTAGACAGACGGAGGGAGGAAAGAAGACTACACTGTGAAGAGTCTTGCATCCGCACTGAGAGCTCTGGAGATGCAGAAGAGATGCACACATGGAATCCCAGAGGAATCCCAAATGCCAAAGTATACACTTACATACAACATATGGTCCGACCAGGGCCCGTCACATGCCTCAGGCGCACCCCAAAAATGCAGTGGATTTTCCGATGCTATCAGACCCTCTTCCTTGCAGCCTGTGCTCACCATGCAGACCAGTAGGGTGCATGGTCACAGGGGCTGAGCACACCCCTGCAGAGGTTCCCCTTCTCCCTTCCCGATGAGGTTTCTCCCAGTTGTCTGTCTCTCCCCACTCCCATTCGTCACATCTCCAGTCTTTGGGTTTGGCCTCAGGGAGAAAGCAGGTAGGACAAGGGTCCTAACTTGATGTGCTGGAAAAACAGCAAGAGGAAAACATCAGAACAATTAACCACAGGGCCCAGCTGCCTCTCACAGATAAGGCATTTTCTCAGCCACCACTGTCAATGAAGCTGCCTACAATTATTCCTAATCCTCCTGTTCAGTCCCTTCCACAGTCAAGGCCTGCAGGGGTCACTGTCCAGTGAGACAAGATGCGGAGGGTTCTTTCCTCCCCACCACTAACATATCCCTCCTGCTCACACCTGATGCTAAATTCCAATGTTCTTCTCGGTGACTTGGGGTCCGCAGTACCTGGCCAAACAGGCAGGTGCAGCCAGCAGATCCCAAAGGTGAGCACTCACAGGCAGCCCTTCCTTCAGGAGGCCCCATTACTGCCCTACTCCCCACACATCCTCCCCTTCCACTTGGCGCCAGGCACAGATGCCAAGATGTGACTCTTCAGAGCATAGCTCATCAAAGACAAGAGCCAGATGGATATGCAGCAAAAATAAAACCAATAATGACCACAGAGGGGTCTGACAGGTGAGGGCAGTGGGAACGGCCAGGTGCAAGCTAGAAAACGCAGAGAGAAGGACAAAGGTTTCCTGGGCTGGGGGGTGGGGAAGCAGGAAGGGCAGTTCAGAGACTAGAGGAGAGCCTGGATGCAGGGACCTGAGCCTGGAGACCAGAGTGGCCCCATCTGGCTCCTTTGATGGCATCTGCTGAACAGTGACCACACAATTGGCCCTTACTGAGTGCTTCCTGATTTCATTCCCAAACAAGCAATGTCAAGTGGGAGGCAGGGCCTGGGGACTTATCCAGCTTCAACTCATCTGAACCTCACCTGACTCTTGTCTCCTGCATCAGTTCTGTAACCTGGCAAGGCCTCACCTGCCTGGTCTGTACAGTGGGAGGTCGCATGCTTGCATAGTAAGGAACATGTGTATAGACAGGGATCAGCCTGATGCACAATGGGCTCCAGGAGCTTAGTCAAGTCTGGGTCGTCCAGCCACACGACTTCTGGAAAGGCTCATCCCTTTCCTAAAACTTGTCTCCAGTTCTGTTCCTGGATGAGTTTGTGCCACAGGGATGAGTCTGACCCCCAGTCAGCAACCTGGAGCTTTAGTGTCCCCCGACTCAGGCCAGAGACCTCAGAAGCTAGTACCAGGCTGCTGCCTGGGGCCCCTCTCCCCTTGCTTGCCCCCTTCCCTCCTGGCCACCTGCCTCTGCCCATTTCTCTGCTCATTATCACCTCCACTGGGGGCTGGAGAAGGAGAACAAGAAGGTTAAATTCAAATCAGTCATTTTGTCACTTGCTGCCAGGAAGCAGGAGGGGACAGAGAGAGCTGTAGGGCCTCAGGTGCAGTCTGTGGATAGAAATGAGTCCTGGTAATTCTCAATGCATTTCTTATGCATTTCCATGCTGGTCCAGTTCTGAGACAGAATTCTGTGGGACCCTTCTATGAGGGGACAGTGTGGCCTCTGTAAGCACCTGCTCATAGTGGTGTCTGCTAGGATTCACCTGGCCTGGCAGACATCATTGGTGACAGAGGGGAGACAGGGCTGTCCTCCTATCACTTTTTTTCCACTTTTTTAGCAAGTGGGTCATCCTGAAGCCTGAGATGCCAGCAGAGATGTAGTGAGGTGTCCCCAGGTCTTCCTGGCCGGGCATTCACCCCAGGAGCTGAGTCAGGAGGGTGACCATGACCTTTCCCGAGGCTATGGAAACAAGACGTCCCACTCACAGAACCCTGGCATGGAGAGCCACCTGGCAATGATTTTACTCTGGACCCATGGGGACAGTGGGCCAGCGCGGCCTGTGCCACGGAGCTAGGCCTGGGCTGCTGCTGGTCAGCGAGGTCTGAGAGCATGGTCTGCCCGACGAGGGCACTAAGCTCCCCAGCACTGCTCTCTGATTCAGGGAACCAGGACCCTGAGCTGTGCTGCAGAACCCCAGCAGCCGGCGAGACCCCACGCCCACCCACAATTGGCAGGGGTCACCAGACCAAACCAGCTGTCAGTACCTCTGCTTCTACCATGGCTCTGCCCTAGGGTTTGCCCCGTGCCATCCCCTGCTACCCTCTCGCCATAGGAACCTGTCCCCCGGACTGGGCAGTGAGGAAGCTGAGGCATGGTAGGAGATGAATGGGAGGGGATGGGGAGCCAGGTCAGCCTCCTCACAGGTCAGCCCTGTACCCACATGGAAAGCATTCCTCCTCTGGAAAGTGGGCTCTACCTTCCTAACTCCCAGAGGAGCGGTCAGCAGAAGCCAGCGAGGTAACTCTAGGACATCAGGCATCAGGGGTGTCTGATGAAATGAGACGCCCTGACCTGGTCACTCAGTGTCCCTTCAAAGCGCAAACACTCTGCCTTGTTCTTGCTGCATCTGAAACAGAATCCACAGAAAGAGCTAAGGAATGGCTCATGCAAAATTTTGCCTTTAAATATGAAATCTCTCCCAGGGCATTACTTCATTATTATAGCAATTTCCTCAGAAGGGCAGGCATCCAATGCTCTGCTCCTCTACCACCTTCAGAGAATGGAGATCTGATAGGAATAAGTGGCAGAGGAGGGACGCATAAAGGAGCTCTTCCAAAGAACACAGAATCCCGGAGTCCACATGCAGGCGTGTACTCTAGATGACCAGGTGGATGAGCCCAGAGCCTTGTCCCCAAGTGTAGGGATGCCTACGCCCATCTCTTCAGGATACACTTGTCTATGATTGTTTCTTTCTTGGGAGAGCTAGGTAGGGAGAAGAGCAAGATACTCCTGTCCTCAGCAGCAGCAGTTGATGGACTTGTGTGGAGGGCTGAGGAGTAAAATAAGAGTGGAAGTCAGAGAAAAGGGTGGGAGGGGAGCCACATGGAAACACTCCTCAAGCTAGCGCTTAGTTTATCTGCCCATCTCACTCATCTCTTATCCCGGGACCAGAGGACCTGAGTGTTCAATAATCAGTGAAATGGCCAGTGGCTAAGTCAGAATTCTTCCAGCCCATGAATCGGCTGACAGGAATCTTTCTTTGTGCAAAGCCTATAGAAGTGGAGGAGTGAGGAGGAGAAGTTAAGAGCACAGTTTCAGAACTGACTGCCTGGATGCAGATGCAGGCTACTTACTAATCTGTTACTTACTAATCTGTATCTCAGTCTTCCCATCTGAAAAATGGGAGAGGAGTATTGCTGATAATATCTACCTGTATGGTGATAAAGATTAAGGGAATTCATGTCTGTGAAGACACTAGAACAGCCCATATTGTTAAGTGTTAGCTTTTGTCAGCAGCTCCTAATATACTGGTACCTGCATTGAAATCACTGGGGTTTGATGTTAGAAATGCAAGTAACTGAGGCCATTCTGACTCAGTAAGTGCAGAGTAGAATGAGACCTGCCCTGGGTTTCTCACTGCTGTCTCCTTGTGAGCCTTTCCTCTGGGCACTGTTTCCAGGAAGCACCTCCAACAGGATCATCTGGGAGACTAGAATGCAGATTTCCAGGGGCCACACAGGAACGCCACACTTCAGACCTCAAGTCCAAGAATCAGAAGCAAATTGCACCAAGTGTCACGAGGTTTCCTGGACCCTGAGAATCACTTCCTGAGAGAATGTGACCCTCTTGTAGTTTTCAGAATTACTTCTCCCTTTGACCCTGCTGGAAGAATGCTCTGCTGCCAACTCTTGGTGGTGCTGAGAACTCTGAAGGAGTGGCTGTAGAAGGTGTTTATTTGAACTGAAGGAACACTGTATCACAGCATTATACAGGTTTAAGATGTGCATCATGTATAGAGAGGGTTTTTAAAACTTAATGAAAATGTGTCTTCGACTTCAGCAGAATCTTTATTTTGAAATAGTACAAGTATATCCTCACAACATGTGTTCCTTGACCTGAATCTAAGTTGAGCATCAGGACCACTCTGAAGAGAAAGGCACTGTGGCTGGGAGGACTGGTGTCCCCAAGAGATAGAGTTAGGTCATGAGAGTCAAGTAGCAGCAGAGATTCTGGCCCCATGATCCAGAGATCTGTCTCCACCCCATGTCACGCCAATTCCAGCCCCATTGGCAGGGCCAGATCTCAGTACTGACCTGTGACTGCTCACACTGCCCCCATGTCATGGAATGCAGTCAGCCAACCAGAGAACTTGGAAGATTCCCACAAGTAGGGTCCACACACTGGGTCAGAGGCAGGGGTCACGGCACTCATTGAGCACTCTTCTTCACTGAGCCAACTTGATTTATCAAAGATAATGTCTAGGTGACTAGAATTGTAAAAGGTTCCATAACATGCCTCTGCCTCTCAGGTTTTTCCCAAAGAATATCTTGGTTATTAGGAGCCCTCCTTGTGAGGGGTCAAGGTAGGGACTCTGAGATGGGGATCCAAGTCTACCCAGGTCGACAAAAGGCAGGGGACTGGGCCGGGCTGTCCCCAGGCTCCTGGGCATCACCTTTAAGGGCAGCTCAGTTCTGCAACCTCAGAAGGTTCGGGCCAAGCTGGGTCTGACGGAACTGTCTGTGTAGCTGAGACTTTTCTCAAGCCACTGCCCAGAGTTGTGCTGGCCTATCTCACCAGCGCTGCACCCTCTGGCCAGGCTTGGCAGGGGCGGAGTGGGCAGGGCTCTAAAGCTCGGGGTGAGAGTCACTCTTCACAATAAAGTCAGCAAATGGACCAAATTTTCTTTTCTCTCACAGATATTTAAAACACATCTTTGGCACCCCTACTGCTGTAGGCCCATGTGTGAGGACAGCCACCCCAAAACACAGGCATACATGGCAAATAAGTACGGGCAGAAAAGGCCGAAACAGTCCAAAAGGCCAGCTGTAGACAAATGGGCTGAGCGTGGGGGTATTCACCGGGAACCTGTAATGGAGACATGATTATATACAAGGAAATCTAGTGCATTTCTGGGGTGATCACAAAGGCATACAGCACCTCAGGCATGAATTCATGCATCCACAGTTCCTGCTGAAAACTCACTGCAAGTCAGGTCCAGAGACATCTACATCTACCAGAGAATAAAACACGTTCAAGGTGCTGGGTCAAAGACGTCACTCCAGACACACCAAGAGCAGATCTCCTGAGATCACTCTGGTCAGCCAGTATCCAAACACTGAGGCCACCTGCAGGTGTCTGGTCTTTCCATGATGCCCTCACCCTTGCCACTCAGCCTACCCTGCCCCCTCTGAACAGACTGTAACAGCCCCACCAGATCTTTCCCCTGCAGCAGCAGCCCCTCCTCCTGGAGCAGAGCACCTGGGAATGGGGAAGCAGGTGGAAAGAAGGCAGGAAGGGCACACTCTCTAGGTGTGGACTCCCCAACCCCAAGTCAGCAAGCCCTGTGCTTTCTGCCACCCAGGACTCAGAAGTGCCTGTTTCTGGCTATATCTCAGGGCTGCCACTGTCCCTTTGTCCCTGCCCTGGCCTCCGCTGAGGACCTGACCAGCTTGGAACTGTTTGTTGTGGTTGTAAGGCCCCACTGACATTCCACCAGAGACCTGAGAGAAAGAAGAGAGGCTAAGTGGCCCACCAGCAAGGAAAGGCGCCCCCTGACCACAGTTGAGTTTGGAGGGATCTGCCATCTGTGTAGGCAGCTCATTGATCCAGTTTTCTAATAATTATTCCTCACTCATCACAAATGGAGCAAAGCTGGCCCCAGCCCAGTCAGGCAGGCAGGAAGGCAGGCGGGTTGTGGAGAGTGGAAAACGAACCTGTTCATTGGAGGAGAGGAAGGAATGAATGGTGTGTAAGATCCCTGCTCATGGAGCTGGGACAAGGGGGCTGCTTTAATATTCTGCTGAATGTGGCATTTCTGTTAACCCTTGCTGGAGACATGTGCAGTCTGGTGTTCAGGCTTCTTCCTGCCAGTACCCTGGTTAAGTTTCTGTGGCTGGGCCACATTTCCCGCAGCACTGGCCCACAAGGTGATGGGATTTCAGGGCTGGGCCTTGGCACAAAGGAAGCTCCAGCCAAGCAGACAGGGAGCTCTGGAGCCAAGAAAGGGTCTCCGGAGGTACCTCGGTGCTCATTCAGATGCCTGGTGTGCTCCCACACATTTACTCTCCAATTTCGCTCACGTGCATATGCCTCCTTCCTTAATGGAGACCCAATTCCTAGACCAGGCGTCCAAAGTGGGCACCTATCTGTTCCCCAACAGCCAATTTCTCGTCCTCTGAAGGATTCAAGAGTGGTAGGCACGTCGCGCTGCCGACGCCCACAAAGTCCAGACTCCCTAGCCCCTTGCATAAATGCGTTCACCCGGTGGCTCGAGGCTTACGAAGGGCACACCACACCCCTGCCTGCCCTTTCAATTTCAACTGCTCCACACTTTCTCCTCGATGAAACCCACGGACCCTGCTCGGGGCTCAGACCGCGTTCCACCCCTCTCCACTCCCTGCACGCGCCCCAAAGCACCCCTCTCCGCACAAAGCCCTGCAGATCGAAAAGGCAGCGGGAGGCTGAGGGCGGACAAAAAGCACCTTTGGTAAAAAGCGAGGGCTTTCTAAGCATTCCTTAACCGCTGCACCATGTGCTGCCACTAGACCCAGCGCGGGATGTGGCGCTCTCCTCCAAAAGCTGGGAGAATCTTAGCCCAGCCAGGTATCCCCAAATTCCCCAGCTTCGCTTTCAGAAGGTGCTTTCCAGAGTGGTTGGGGGAGCAGAACCGCAGTGCTTGGGGGAATTTCCACTGAGCAAAAGGTAACAGTGTGACCAGGAACCAGCAGCCCAGCAGCGAGCTTCCGGCTCGGGACAAGGTGTAGGTAGCAGGAGCTGCGTCCCTTGGGCACCGCGGTCCCCGCGCCGGACATGGGATGAGGGAGTTGCCAGAGGAGCTACGGCCGGCCGTGTGTCACCCCAAGGCTTGCTTTCATCCCGACAACTCCAACTCCGCTCTGGGCCGAGCTCACCCCAGGAGGGGACTGCGGCCGCCGCTCGACGAGTCATTGGGGGCGGGGAGGAACCCGCTGAGGGGCAGGGATTTCCCCCCGGGATTCGCGAGCGCGGTTCAGCGCTGGGGCTTCCCGCCGCGCTAGTCGCTGCGCCGCCGGGTGCGCGGATCCGCCACCGCCAGAGGCACGGTCAGAGCTCCAGCGGGAGGGAGATGGTCGCTGACCCCCTCAGCTCCCGCCGTTTCCCTTCCCAGGATGGAGCGAGTGCTGGACTAGTTGGGGCAGAATCGACCATTCACGCCACCCCACCCGCCCCGAGCTCAAAGGGCGACGAAGACGTCCACCTTGCCCCGACGACCAGGAAAGATGCAATCCCGCCGGCTCCCGGCCCATCTCGCTATCCGGGACGGGTTCGGCCCTTGCACTCAGTCCGGCTCCTTGGGCGGCCACTGGCGGGGCACCCGGGCAGTGCTACCCCGCGCCCGCGCAGCGCTAGTCAGTCACCCAGATCCTGGAGCGGGAACCCGAGCTGGCGAAAGCAGGTTGCGCGCGGCCGCCAGCGCCCGGTGCCCGGGAGAGGAGGGAAGCGGACTGGCGCCGGCACTCCCGGGCCGGTGGTCTAAGGAACCCCTTCTTCCAGCACGCCCAGCGCCGCCTGGAGCGAGCGAACCCGCACCGCAATGCAGCCGGGTCGGCGCTGTCCGAGGGCGCGAGACCCGACCGCCTCAGCCTCGCGGCTGCCGCGGCCAAACCTGCCTGCCCGACAGCCTGGCCTCTTCCCGTCTCGGGATGCGGGGACGCGAAGCTGCCAGAGGAGCCCCGAGGATACAGTCGCCGGCCGCCAACTTGCTCGGCTGCTTGCATCTTACCTTCCATCGCGGCCACTGCGGATGCCAGGAGGAGCAGCAGCAGGGACTCCGGGGCCATCGCCGGCCGGCGGCCTCCAGGCCGAACCCGCTCCGAGGCGGCCGCGCGGGGAGGGCGCCGCGTCCCGGGGCGCCGCTGCGCTCGCCGCCGGGGGCTTCTCCGTATCGCTTCGCGCTCGGGCTGGGACCGGACTCCCCGGAGCGCGGCGCGGGCGTGGGCTGGAGTGTGCGCGCGTGGGGCGGTGCGGGCGCGCGTGGGTGTGGGTGTGCATGTGTGTGTGTGTTTATGGGAGAGGTGGGTGTGTGCGTGCGTGTGTGAGACAGCGCGAGGGAGGCGAGCCGGGGAGAGCGCGCGAGCGCGTGTGCGTCCGGGTGTCACATTGCGAGCTTCAGCGGAGCCTAGGAAAGGACAGAGCCGGCCAGATTGCCGGGGAGGGAGCGGGATCCCCAGCAGCAGCTTTCTCCCCACCCCTAACACCTCCTGTCCAATCAAGGGATCAAACCTGCAAAATTCCCCGGTCCAATCAGGCGCTAGCACCTCCTTACGCTGGCATTGTTAGTTTAAGAAAAACTTTTGCTTGCAAGGCTGTGCGGGAGGGCTCAGAAGACGCTCGGAGGGGGCCGGGCTCCCCCTCGTGGTGCTCTAAGATAACCGCACCGCCGGCCCCCTTCCACCCCTGCCCCTTCATCCAGGAACTGGGGGCCCCAGTGAAGTCCCACCTAGGACTATGTTGGCTTTAAATAAGCAAATGTGCCTTTTGTCATTTCAGAGAGACTTACCTGACTCCCTCCTATCAATAGCATTCCCCTTCTAACAGGGTGGTTTTACTAAACCACTATGTCTACCACGGCTGTCACCTGGCAAGAATGGGGAGTAGGTGGATGTGGTTCAAGAGTCTGGGGGTGTTCCAGTGTGCAGGGCACTGTCTATGCTTCCTGTCTGGCTCCCTACTGCTCTCAGCCTCCGGAAGTCTCTGGCTGTCTTTCATTTTACTTCTGAGTGCTTTTTGTGAGTATTCACCGGGGACCTGACCTGAGAGAGTGGGTCTGTCCCGTGGTAACACAGCAGGCTCTGAAAGCAGGCACACAATAGGGGAGCAGAAGGTGTGGAGATGAGGGCTCCACCACTGTGGGAGAGGCCTTGAGCCTCGTTGGAAGAACTTGCACTGGGAGCAATGGGGGGACAGGGGTCTAGAGTTAAGAGCCACTCTCCTAGGCTCAGCTCTGAAGATCTACGTTCTCTTCCTGTCTCTGGAGGCAGCCAGGGTGTGCTCTCACACCATCACCCCCGCCCCAGAGCTGATGCTGGCTGGTCCTACAGTGTCTGGGGGGACCAGACTCCTCTTCCAAAGCTGAGGCAGTCTCTTCTCACCAGCCTTCCCCCACCACCCCCCACCCCCATTTTGTCAGTGAGTTAATGGTGGGCAGCTGTGATGGCCCCTCCTAGGCTCTCCATCCTTTTCAGGTTTTTCGAAATCTATTTTCCACCCTATATGTTTAGCCTCTGTTGTGGGACTGCTGTCTTTCCGCCACAGCCACTTGTCTCTCTATGCTGACACTGCCTCCCTTCCCCACTGGACTCAGGCTGGCTCCCTCTTCTTACCGTCCATCAGCCCCCTTCTTACTCCTCCCCCCACTCTCCATCCACCCTGCCTCAGCCTCAGCCCAGAGAGACCTCCCATCAGCCTGCACTCTCACCTCCTCTTTGCTGCTGTGCCAGCTGCCCCCCACGCTGCTGCACACTGCTAAGTGTGCGGCTAGGACATCTCTGGAGCCTGCAACCCAGAATCAACTCCTCCTAGTTAGCCATCATCCCCCTGGGCCTTCCACACCTTCCACTGGTGACCAGCAGTTCTCCTGAGGCTCTTGCCTCAGTTTCCATGGTCCTGGCACCTGTCTTTTTGCTTATCACTCTTCCCTATTCAGCTTTCAAAAGCAGTTCTCCCCAGAGCTCTGTCTTTGGATCTTCTGCTCCCTGAGTCCATGATAATTCCTTGACAGCTTCTGTGGTTCTTGAACCTCATTCCTCTCTCCCTCCTCAAAGGATGGATGGATGGATGGATGGGTGGATGGACAGATAAATGAGTGGGTAAGGGGGTGGGTGGAGGGATGGGTGGGGGAGTGGGGGAGTGAATGGGGGCGGTGAATAAATGGAGAGGTGGGTGGGTCTCAGACTCTTCTCTCTCCTTCACTGCCTCACAGTCTCTAGAGAGCCATGCCAGGCAAAGTCCATGTGCCTAGGCCACATCCTCCACCCAGTGCCTCTGTCCTCAGTCCTTGAGCCTGTTCCAGTTCTATTCCCTGCTGCCTTCCTTTGGACAACCAGACAGTCTCTAAATGGTCACTCAGTTTTCAGCCCCTCCCCTCTCTAATCCTGCTGCTCTCTGCTGCCGAACTAATCTTTTCAAGCCAAGCTTGATGTTATCTCTTCCCAGCACAGAAACCTAGTGGCTCCTCACTGTCTGATGAAGAAAGACCAAGCACTCTGACCAGGCATCCAGATTTCTCTGCAGCTCCCTGGAAACTGCCTCTACCTCCCAGACACTGCCAGGCTGCCCCTGGACCTAGGCTTCTCAGCCACTTGATGCCCTTGCTGCCCCCACACCCAGGCTCTCCCTTACACCTGGCTGGCCTTGCATTCACGCTTATTTGAACAAGCACTTGCCGAGTTTGCATGGGCCATACAGGCCCTGCTCTAGCCTATGGGGACTCAGTAGACACCTGCTTGGAGAGAGTCTGCAGTGAGAATGGAGATGGAGGACTGCAAAAAGGAGCACTATTATGTCAGGTAGTGAGAAGGGCTGCAAATAACAATGCAGGGTGACAGTGAGAGGGAGTGGTGAGTAGCTAGACATGAGAGGAACCACCTCTGTCAAAGAAGTAGCGTGTTTTCATGAACAACTGGAATCAATTGAATGCCCTGCCCCCTGCTTCTTTGCAAACTGTCTTTCCCAGGAAACCTCGTGTCCATCAACTGGCTTCTCACCCCCACCCCCATGACTCTGGGTGATTCTGCATGGCACAGTGGCGCCTCCAGTTCTGACTAAAGAGACTGTGGCCACCAGACTGCAGTGTGGTTCTCAGGAGGACCGGGACAGCCCTCACAGGGCATGTCAGTCTGTCCAGGTCTTCTGCTCCCCAGACCTCAGCCCTGAGGATTTTAAGTCGGTGGGAATGAGTGAGGTGCACCAACGTGATCGTATAAACCCCACTCCAGTGGGTTCCGCTGCACTGAGGTGTGGGAGTGACTGGTCAAGTCTGGGAGTTTAAAACTGAGCTCTGAGGCTTTCTCAGGGGACACCCAGATGGACATGTGGAGGTGGACAAGGTAAGAGGTTCAGACAGCACCTCTATTACACAGTATTTTGCTATTTTACTGGGTGTCTACATCAGGTTTTGTTTGAAGAAATGGTTCTATGGCAAGAAGAGAAGCGGGGAAGTAAAGGGGAGGAGAAGGGAGGGCTGGGTTAGGTAGGGTTGGGGATTATCAGCTTGGAAGGGTGTGAGGAATACGGCTCTGATAGCTTTGAGAGCATGCTGCTGGCTCAGGTAGGAAAGCATCAGTTTAGGGCTTTTTGTTAATTTCCTAATCATCCAGGGGATTGACTTTTCTTGAGCAAGTTAAATATTAATTTAGCTGTTCGGCAGATTGATCTTTCTCTTCAATGGGTTGTGATTTGTAAACATCCCTGAAAGCATCATCAGTTTGGATTCCAAGCCTGGGTGCCTGTTTTCCCCAAAGCATCTCCCTGGCTATTTTTTTCCCTCTGATGTCAAATGCTTACTTGTTTCCTTGATTAATCACTCCGTTATTTGATGTCACTAAATCACTCTTTCAATGTGACAGATGCTCGCCTTAAAGCCAGCAGCCAAGGACTCTCGAGCACCCAAGGGTGACTTGACCCTTTTGCTAAGGCTCAGAGGCCCTCCTGGCTGGAAGGTTTTAGGACAGCTAACCAGTTCATACCTCCTCTAAATAGTTATGTTTTTAAAAGGCTGAAAGACATTTTTAGTGAAAGCAATTATACAACTTCCTTTGATAATTCTACACAATTACGAGGTTACTCTGTTAGAAAGTCCCCATGTACCTTTAACCTGCTTCCCTTTTGTGGTGGGTGAAGCTTGTTTTCTTTATTCCCCTCAGTAGTGGAGAGCATAGACAAATAATAACCCTCCAGAGGATGATCATAAGGATGTCTTGTACATGAGAAAATATTAAGTTGCTCTCTTATCCCATCTTTTTATTTTTAAATATTACTTAATTGCATAAATGAAAGGTTCAGTAACACACTCCATGACTCAGGTTGCCTTTAATTAGAGTTTTAAGCTGCAAGACACATATTCATCAATTCTTTTTGGAGAGGCAAGTAGACTATTTATGAGTCATTTAAAATACTTTCATACTGGATAATAGAGAAAAATAAGGCTTCCTCTTCTCTTTTATTCTTTCTTTCCTTATTTATTGAGCAGTAATGCTGTGTCGGTTGACTGCCCGGTGGTATCTCTGACCCAGAGCCCCCTTTAAGGATCTCGTGGGCTCCCTGGCAAGCAGATATTGAATTGCATTGCAGGACTTTCTATCCAAAATGGTCTCTGGCTAGAGACTTCTAACAAGCCCTCCTTGTTTCTCAGAAGTACCCTCCTGCAATACAGAGAAATATGAAGACTTGCACTAATGAGATGAGTGAGCACTGACGGACAACCTAATTCCCAGAATGTGGAAGGAACTGACAATTCTTATAAGGCAGATAAAACTGGATGAGAAAAAAACATATCAAGCACATGTAGGACAAATGCTAAGTTTTATTCTATAAGGAGAACTTGCTTTAAAGAAGTAGAGAGGAAGCATGTTATATTCCCTGTCTGTCAGTACCTGCCTTGGACACCTAGGATCCCTAAGAACCAGAGAATAGAAAAAGTATCCAGCTCTACCATTGTTGCTTCAGCTTCAAACTAAACAAACACCAGTTTGCTCTGGTCATCCTCTTCCCTCCCCCAAGGTCTTCTGGGACCAAGGGGAGACTGAAAATGACAAGATAATTGGGCAGACAGACGGCTGAGGAAGACAACGTATTCTGGAGGTGAAAACAGACAAGAACTCAGTTGAGTGGATTGTCATCACTGTGGGGCAGTGCAGCCCACTGATGGCACTTTTTCCTGTGACACATCCAGTCAGAACGCCAGAGGGTCGGAGTGGTAGTGGGAGAAAGGCACCGCCTCTATAGAGTGGGGATATTTTAGACAAAGTCTGTTGGCAACTCAGCAGTGGCTGGTCCTCCAGCTGTAGGTCTAAAAAGGCAATTTGATCATCGTGCAAGTAGAGAGATGAAGGGCCCCAGATCAATCCAGTCATCCTGCCTATAAAACCCAGTACAGATGAAGGAGTGTCTCCCATCTTGGGGAGGGGTAAAAAAGGGACCGTCCAGGAGCCTGTGAGAGCTTTGCAAAAGAAAGAGCAGGGACAGCACCTTCAAGACCCAGAGAGGAGCATCTGCCCAGTCGATAGATTTTTCAGGAATCTTCTTGGCAAGCATGAAGACAGACTCCATGAAAGAGGAATGAACTGACAGGAAAAGAGGATAATCAGAAAAAGGAACCAAATGAGAGAAGGAGGAAGAAGAAGATAAAGAAGTGTTTTATGAAAACAAAAATGTGAGTTAGAATTAAACTTCACTTTGGTCTGCTGCTGAACATTGAATGGATTACTAAGGAAGAAACACTGGAGAATCTTTCTAAGAATTCATACAAAAAAAGAAAAGGAAAAATAATAATAGAGAATACAAAACAGATGGAAAACAAAATAGAAAACCAAAATTGTGGCACTGTTTACAAAGGGCAGGAGACCATCAAGAGTCCCCAAGACCATTCCTAGAAGAGTTTAGAGTTCCTAAAGAGATATCAGCAGAAATTCCATGGATGTAATGGCAAAGCTATAAAAGAATAAAACTTTTCTTAGTTTAATAAAGTCTGAGAGGCACATCTAGATAAGGTATTTGAACCATATGAGTGTTTTAAAGAAGTCGTACACCTATCTAAGGTTGCACAGGAGCAGACACATAGAAAATAGATTACCTACAGTGGAATAATATTCTTAACTTCATAACACTAAATTTCAAAAGAAAAAGGAAGCAGAGCTATAGAGTTTCATGAAGGAGAAATTGCAGCACACAATAACATATTTCTAGCAGCTGAGAGCGGTAAACAACTGCAGATCTCAGAAAATTTGCAACAATTTGGGAAAAAATTGCTTGAGAACAAATTCCAATTTACAAATAGATGAGGTTTGGTGTCAAGCAAAAAGTCAATTAAAATAGAAGTCTGAATGTTTGCATTGATTTAAAATGTTGAAAATGGTCTCAGGAATATACATGTTAAAATTCTAATTACAAAAACTTAAATTTCATAATGCCAATCATACTAATAAGGTCAAAGAGAAGGGATAAGGGAGGGGAAACAAATCTATGTGAAATTTATTGTTCATATAGGTTAGATTCAGAAGATTTTCTTTTTTTGTGTGTGTGTTTGAATGGTACAAATACTGAAGTGGGTTTAAAATAATGAAAATTGGTTTAAAGGATTGTAAATAATTTAAACTTTTCACAAATTTACTTTAAGATGTAATCTTTGAAAATACCAGATCTAACATGTCTATATATATATAACATGTTGAAAAAAGAAAAGGAATTCAAAAACAGTAAATAACCAGAAGGAAAGTTATTGTTTAAATAATAAGAATTTAGAAATTATGGCAGAAATCGCTTCTAATAACAAATATGAATGAACTAAATATTGATTAAATTAATTTTTGATTAAAAGCGCTATCATTATACTAAAACAAGTGGAAAATAAACAGTAAAACAAATAACTTTCATTCATGATAATATTATAGGCTAACCCACAAAACTCATGCTAAAAACATCTAGAAAAGCTAAAAAAAATATGTAAAATAGCTTCCTTTTAATATATTGCAGAGCCTATAAGAAGCATCTCTGAGAGCACAAAAACAAAGAATTACTCAAGACCAGAATTGTAAATGAGGGAGCTTACACTGCAGTGTGGGTGGGGATTCCCTGGGAAATCTAATGACTTGAATATTATGCACATCAATTGGAGACAAGGCTTTGAATGAATGCAAAACAGAATATTTGGAAGAGAGACCACTGCATAAAACAGAAGCCTTAAATGCCAACAGCTTCACTGAAAGAATAGACTAAGGAAAACATTTACCCATTGTCATAGAGAACATGTGCCTCCCTTAACCTGGGTTCAGGATGTGAGAGAAAGAAACTGTCCTCAGAATTCTTATTACAGACTTTCACTTACATGGGTTCAGAGTTCATATTTATACTACTTGATCTCAAGCTAAGAACTCATGGGAAAAAAAAAGTGAGTTGTAAGTAAAAGGATAGAAGGAGATGCAAGAAGGACACACCCTCCACAAGAGTCCTAGAAAACATGAACTCACAATCCAAAAGCAAAGAACACATGAATAAATACAACCTGAGTAAAAGTCAGCAGATTTAAAAACAAATAGGATTAGATCCCTGTTATTACAGAACTATCAGGAAAGACCTTAAAATATAATTTTTTAAAAAATAAGATATTCTAAAAAAGAATTGATAGATTTGAAAGAGAATCACATAAAGTAGGAAAACATTAAAGACTTTGAAATGAAAGACTAAATAGATAGGTCTAAGAGATTAAATATACAGGAAAAGAGGTTTCCTGCACTTCATATTAAATTTGAGGAAATTATAATGCAACACAAAAAGGGAAAGAGATGTAAGACATAAAAGAGGTTGAAAAATATGGACAAAGCAAAGAGAAGGTTATCATCTTAAAGATTTTTGAGAGGAAATAATATAAGGAATTAGGAGATAAGCACTATTAAGATAAAATGGCAAAAATATTTAGAGTACTGATGATAGAAATGAATTATCTAGATTCAGGAAGCTCAATTTTAGAAAGTCTTGAGAAGAATAAATGACAAAAATTTGAGTAGACAAGCCATTATGAAACTTCAGGACATCACAGGTAGAAAAATCTTAAAAGCAATCAGAGAAAATTACTAGTTACTTGCAAAATACACAAGTAGTGTTCTAAACAGCAAAATATTTGATTTAGTACATAGAGAAAATAATGAGTAACAAAAACTTTATAAAGCATAAACTTTTAGATAGCCTAAAATTATATATCTAGCTAAAATTTTATTGACTTTTTTTTAAAGGAAAGATACAGGCAGGAATGAAGATGAGTAGGAAGACAGTCAAGAAGAAAAAGGAAGAAGAAGCATTTTGTTTTATTTTCATTTTTGTTGTTCACATTGTTCATCCCCCAGACTGGGACTTGAAACCAGGGGTACGTGGCCTGCATCATTTGGAGGCAATTGACCCAACCAGGGCATGCCTATTAAGGCATTTTTTTAAATATTTATTACTACATTATTTTACAATGTTAAATTTCATTTAGGATATTGAAATTGCATCTGAGTCTTTATTTCATAACAAACAGATTTCCAGTGTCCCTCACTGCCACCATCCCCCCTACTCCCATAACCAGTCCTGAGTCCTGTTATTTTTGTTGGAACTTTTATGTCCATTTGTTTCATTTCATTATACTCTGCATATCAATGGAACCATCCTGTTTTTCTGTTTTTCTTTGTGACTTATTTCATTCAACATGATCCCCTCCAGTTCCATCCAGACTGTAGCAAAGGGTACAATTTCCTTTTTCTTAACAATATCATGGAATTCCATTGAGTATATGTATCATAGCTTCTTTATCCAGTCATCTATTGACAGGCATTTAGGTTGTTTTCATGTTTTAGCTACAGTGAATTGTGTTGCTATGATCATAGGGGTGCAGATGTTTTTCCTGATTAGAAATTTTGTATCTTCTGGGTATATGCCTAGGAGTGGGATTTCTGGATCAAGTGGTAAATCCATCTTTATTTGTTTGAGAAAACTCCATACTGTTTTCCAAAATGGTTGCACCAATTTACATTCCCACCAACAGTCTAGAAGGATGCCCTTTACCAATTCCTTCTAACACCAGCTACTTCTAGTCTTTTCAATATAGGCCATTCTTACTGCCATGAGATGGCATCTCATTGTTTCTTTTATTTACATCTCTCTGATGATGAGTGATGTAGAGCATTTTTTTCAGGTGCTTGTAAGCCATCTGTGTATCTTCTTTAAAAAAGTCTCTATTCAGCCCTTTTGCTCATTTTTTGAGTGAGTCATTTTCCTTTTTAATTGTTGAGGTGCATGAACTCTTTGTATATTTTAGAAATTAAGCTTTTATCTGATGTATGTTGTGTGGTGGTTTCTTTTGCTGTGCAGAAGCTTTTAAGTTTGATGTAGTCCCAATTGTTTAGTTCTGCTTTGGTTTATTTTACTGTCATTGTTCCTTCCCCAAAGGTCTCTTTGAAGTTGAGGTCATGGAGTATGTTTCCCACATTTTGATCCATTTTGAATTGATTTTTGTACTTTGTGTTAATGAGTAGTTCTTCTTCTCCTCCTCCTCCTCTTCTTCTTCCTCTTCTTCTTCTTTGCAGGAGTCTTTCCAGTTTTTCCCAACACTAATTATTTAACAGACTTTTCTTCTTCCATTATATGCTCTTGACACTTTTGTCAGAGACTCACTGTCCATATAGGTTGAACTCTTCCACAAAATTGAAGAGGATAGAGACTTCCAAATACATTCTGAGGCTAATATTACCTTGATTCTAAAATTAGACAAAGACAGCACCAAAAAAGAAAACTACAGATCAATATCACTGATGAATATAGATGCAAAAATCCTCAGCAAAATCCTAGCAAATAGAACTCAACAGCATATCAAAAAAATTACACACCATGATAAAGTGGGATTTATTTCAGGGATGCAAGAATGGTACAACATACACAAATTAACCAATGTAATATACCATACCAACAAAGTAAAACTCAAAAGCCATACGGTCTTCTCTTGAAAAGCAAAAAAGCACTTTACAAGATTCGGCTCCCATTCATGATAAAATCTCTCACCAAAATAAAACAGTGGGCATATACCTCAACATAATAAAAGCAATATATGATAAGAATTCAATACCAAAAAAAATTATACACCATGACCAAATGGGATTTATTCCAGGAACGCAAGAATGGTTCAACTTATGTAAATCAATCAATGTGATATACCACATCAACAAAGTTAAAATCAAAAACCACATGATCATCTCAATAGATGCAGAAAAAGCATTTGACAAGATTCAATACCCATTCATGATAAAAAAAAAAAAAACCCTCACCAAAATAGGAATAGAAGGCACATACTTCAGCATAATAAAAAGCAATATATGACAAATCCATAGCCATAACCAATGGTGAAAAACTGAGAGCCTGTCCCCTAAGTTCTGGAACAAAAACAAGAACAAGACAAGACTGTCCACTGTCACCACTACTATTCAACATAATTCTAGAGGGCAAGAACAGGATGCTAAAAGAATCCAAATTGGAAAAGAAGAAATAAAACTATCATTATTTGCAGGTGACATGATACTATACCTTGAAAACCCTAAAGTAGCCAACAAAAACCTGCTGGAAATAGTAAATGAATATATCAAAGTGACAGAATATAAAGTCAACACACAAAAATCCACTGCATTCCTATATGCAAACAATGAAGAAGAGGAGAAAGATTTTAAGAAAGAAATTGCATTCACCATAGCACCAAGGAAGATCAAATACCTGGGAATTAACAAAGGAGGTGAAAGATCTCTAAAGACACAAAGAAATGGAAAAACATCCCATGTTCATGGATTGGAAGAATCAACATAGTAAAAATGGTCGTTCTACCCAAAGAGTATGTAGATTCAATGCAATGCCCATCAGGGCATTTTTCAATGGAGCAAAAAGTACTGAAGTTTGTATGGAACCACAAAAAGCCTTGAATAGCCAACACTTTTCTAAAAGAAAAAAGGAAAAGTGGAAGTATCACACTTCCAGGATTCAAACTATACTACAGAGCAATTGTCTTCAAAGCTGCATGGTACTGGAACAAAGACACGGCGATCAGTGGAATCAAATAGAAATTTTATAAAGAAATTTTCAAGCAAGACAGAATTTACCACTACGAGCTGCTAAATCTCTGAGAGCTACTAGAGGAAATAGTTCAGGAATGAAGGAAATTAACAGAAGAGCGAAGTAAGATGAAAGAAGCAACAATGAACAAAGGAACTGGTCAAGATGGGTAAGTACTGGTGGTTTATGAAAAATAAGAGCATAAAAAATACTGAAAAAGAACAGCATTGAAGGTGTGAGTTAAGGACTAAAAGTTTTGTAAAACCCTGGAGCCATTCTGAGGAAGGAAAAGAGGTTGAATAATTTTAGGTTCTGCTAATTCAATCAAGTTTTAAATAGTTGAGGTTAACCACTTCTTTGATATGAGCAATGGGGGAGAGGAAGGCATAATGAAAATACAGTGAAAAGTAGGAAAGAAGAAAACTAAGAAAAGAATAGCACACATTAAACACAAATTCATATAAATAAACCCATATATACTAAAAATCATAGTAAACGTAGGAACATCTTTTAAAAAGTCAAGTTTCCGATTAGTTGAAAGAAAATCCAGCTGTGTACTGTTGGAAGAAACATATTCAAATCATATGGATTCATATATGTTCAAAGTAAATGGGTGAGAATACATATACCCATAATTTTAAATATTAAATTTTTAAATCTAGTATAGCAAGATTAATACCAAAAAAAAGGTAAAGAAAAAGCATTAAAAGTAAGAAAAGAAGCACTGCATAATAATGAAAGTAATAATTTTTTTAGGAAGACATATGAATTCTGAATTTCTATACACTTAAGCCATGACCTCAAATTATATAAAGAAAATCAGGGTATAATTTCAAGGGGAAATTGACAAATTTATCATGATAAGGAGAGATTTTAACATACCTTGTTTGATTATTCAGAGATCCAGTGGATGAAAATTGGTAAATAAATGACAGATTGGAATAATGTAACTACCCAACTTAGTATAGAGCCCTATCCAATCACTGGTGTTTGCACATTATTCTTAGTACTTATAGAACAATTGTAAAAACTAACTGCTTACCAGGCCACAAAGTAAGTCTCAACAAAGACCAAAATAACCTGTCATACATATCACATTTTCTGCCCTCAATGTAATTCAGTTGGAAATCAATAGCAAAAGAAACTTTGAAACACACTTTAATAACCTCTAAATAAGAAATCATGATGGGAACTGAGAAATATTTCACATGGAATGATAAAAAATTCAGCCTCTCAGAACACTGGACATGGTGTTTAAAGGAAAATTTCTATCTTATACAGAATATTAGAAAGTGCATTAGAATCTAAGTTAAAAAACTTAAAACTAATTCAAGCAGTTTTTAAATAAGCAATAAAACAGACTAAATCAAAGGAAGAAACACAATATGAATACCTAAAAATACCTAAAAATCAAGAATGGAAAATAAAGACATTGTCAATAAGACTCTACATCTCAAATTCACTATTAGAAGAAAAGGAACTAATAAATAAGGAAAGTGTCTTTCAAGATTGAGCTGGTTTTTGAGGGGTGTATAGTAAGATATAGTGGTAGAGAGAGGCACATGTATATGTATAGAATAAAATTGTATTTTTTTTATTTTAAACTTCATTGAAGGAATATTGCATCATAACATTATATAGGCTTACAGTGTGCATCGTCATAAATCAATATCTGTGTATAATCCATTAAGTTCATTACCTAGAGTCCAGTTCTATACTTCACCATAGATTTGACCCCTTTTTCTCAATTTTCTTGCCCTATTCCCCATTCCCTTCTCATAATCCCTAATTTGATTTTAGTCTTTACTTTGTTTGATTTGGTTTATTTACTTGGTTTCTCTATATACCACATCTGAGTAAAATCATGCAATGTTTGTCTTTAACAAAATCACTAATTCAAAGAGATATCGACACATCTATGTTCACTGCAGCACTTTGTACAATAGCCAAGAGCTGGGAGCAACCGAAGTGTCTATGGACAGAAGATTGAAGAAGATGTAGTGTATATATACAATGGAATACTATTCAGCTATTTAAAAAGATGAAATCCTGCCATTGTCAACATGGATGGAACTAGAATTATGCTCAGTGAGGTAAACCACAAGGAGAAAGAATAAAATTTAAAACAGAGAATACAATGAACCACTTGCACATAATGGATTTTTTTCTTTAAATGAAATACAGCATATCAAATCTAATTCACAAGCAAATGGAATATCTTAATAGGCCCATTATCATGAAATAATTTGAATCAGTAGTTAAAAATCTACTCACCAAAAAGGAAGCAACATTAAGTCCAGATGGTTTTGCCAATGAGTTCTACTCCAAACATTCAAAGATACAATTCCCAAAGTATGTTAAGATGTCAATAAAACCTTGATGCTCAAACCTGAGAGGAACTGTATAAAAAAGAAAAATAAAGTACCAAATAAATGTACAAGTATATAATAACATATTATCAAATGGAATCCAACAATGAACATAGATATTTAATGTAACTAATTTGGGTTTGCTCAAGGATTGAAAGCGTGGTCTACTTCTAGAGAAATCTGTTCACTTCATCAGCTAAAGAACAAAATGTATATAATCATCACAACAGAGGCAGACGAAACATTTGAAAAAATTCAGAACACTGTACAATTTAAAAAGTACTTAGGACAGTTAGAGGTGAATGTAATGTAGATACAGAGGTTGATTTATGATGATGCTCACCTTTAAAACTCTATCATGTTATAATGCAATGTTCCTTCACTGGAAAGTCAAAATAAAGTAAAAAAATATATATATTTATTAAAGGAAAAAAATTTCTTATTTGAGACATGGTATGGTAAAATATTAGAAGCAGTTCCTTTAAAGTTGGGAAGAAAGGATATCTCAGCCTTCTTGTTCCTATTCAACATTTTTCTGCAAATCTTAGCTAACATTCTAAGACATGTTGGTTGGCAAACTTAGGAGCTTCCTAAGTGACATCTGAAACTGTCTTCAGTGCATGGAGAGGCTGGAAGAGGCAAACCACTTCAGATTGGTGGGTGGAAGTTGAATAAGTAAAGGGACTTGGGTGGTCTCAAAACAGAAGATCTCCATACCACGGACCAAAAAATCTTAAAAGTTTACACAGAGGCCAGCTTCATCTGGGTTCTGTCACGCACACCGCACAGGTGGTCTGACACCTTGGTCTGTGTAGCTGTGTTATGGAAATAGTCCTATTGTGGGGTGTGAGCAGGATGGATACACCAAGGACAGGGCAGAGGGTAAGAAAAAGCTAAGTGCCTTAGTCCAGCCTGGAGTTTAGAAAAGGGTCACATTCTCTCAATGACCTTCTCCAGCAAGACACAAAAAACAAGTGAAAGCTACATAGAGAAGAAAGGAAGAAAGAAAACCTGGTTAAGACACAAAGAGTATGTTTATAGAATACCCAAGAGACTGTACAGACAAACCATCAGACCACATGTGAGAGATGAGCAAGCTTTCTGGTTAGAAAGTCACTGCATATGAAACTCTTGCTTTCCTAAACATCAATAAAGAATAATAATAAGTCATTTTTAATAATATAGCAACAAAAACACTCATTTATCTTGGAACAAATCTAAAGAAAGCTTTAAAAGGTTTGTATGGAAAAATTATTTAAAAATTACAACATATAGCCTTTGAACATTTAAAAAACTGGGAAAGACTTCACATTCCTAAGTGAGAAAATTGATGTAAACTCTCAATTTTAACTGTAAAATTAATACGAATACAAGTAACACATTCCACAATGTTTTTAAGAAATTTGACAATTTGAACCAAAGACGAAAGAGAAGAACACCTAAGACAACTGTGAAGACAAACAGCACAGAGAGCCTTGCCTTACCAGCTATCCATTCTTCTTATAAAATTGCTGTACATACTTAAAACAATATGGAATTGATGTAGGGATTTAGGATCAAGGTGTATGGGAAAATTCTGAGAAGGTGTGCAACCTATTTTGCAAGTGAAAACAGCACCAAGGTAATATGTCTCACCCACCAATCGGCAAAAATAAGAAAGTCAAGCAATGGCAAGGTTTGGCAGGTCAAAGAGCAACAGAAGCTTTCGCACATGGCTAGTGGGAGTGCCCACTGGACCAGATGTTTGCATTAGGAGCATGGCATCACTCGATGAAACTTAACATGTGATTCCTTATAAATGAGGTAGTAAGTGCGGCCCACCATAATAAAGAGAGTAACAATAAAACAGTGTGGAGATGAAGTTTATTTCTCTTTGAGTCCCAAAGTCTTGATGAGTGTGACAACTCTGATGTTCATGCTCATTCAGACACTCAGCTCTATCCAAGTCATTGCTCCATCATCTTCTAGGACCTGCCATTTTCTGAAAAGTTGGAGTCGGGTCACCTCCACATTTGGATTTTGACTAGTCGGGAGAAGGTGCACCCATTGCCTTCAGACTGATCCCAAAGTGGCATAATAGAAAGCTGTTTAGATACTAGCAGTGAGAACTTAATCATAAAACCACTTCCAGCTGAAAGGAAGCTAAACTCAACTTTGAAGATGGGATGACGGAGTTATGTGAACAACAGGCAGTCCTCACCGTGCCCTGTGACTCGTTCTTACAGCCACATATACCTGAGCAGCACATACGTGCACCAGGAGACACACACAGGAAAATTTGTAAACGCACAATTCTTAAGGTAAAACAAACAAAACACAGGAAACAGCCCAAATGGCCACATTGTAGAACAGAAAAATAAGTATGTTTATATACAGGAACAAAAATAAGTGAGTTACTGCACACAGCTGGGCAGACATTCCTGAGGCAATTTTAATACTAAGTAGTAAGTTTGATATTTAAGTCATATGTCTATACATACATGTAAACAGATTTATGTTCATCATTATTTTGTGTGTATTTATAACAAAGTCACCTTCCCCAAATGAACTAGCTATGACTTTTTACCCAACAGGATGGTAAAAACAAGTGTTTGTTACTACTCTTTTTCTTTTAAAGGAAAGGTGCAGGTAGGAAAGAAGGTGAGCAGAGGCAGAAAAGCAGGAAGAGAGAAGAGGACGAAGTAGTTTATTTTTATTTAGTAGTTCATCTAGTTTATTATTCCCACTAGCCCTGCCTCTTGAACCTGGGACTTTGGGATATGCATGTGGACCACACCCAACTGCTACTCCACGGGGCAGAAAGTGTTTGTTATTAAATGTAAGCAAGAGTGCAGTCAGATGGAGAACAAAAGTAGGAATTGTAATTTTCCTCAATAGGGTATTTTGGTTGTTGCTGAAAAACTGTAAGTCAGGAATTTCTCAGAGCTGTGTTTCACTGCTCAAGACTGACGTGGAAACAAACATGGAGGCATGTGAGGAGGCAGTGTGTAGAGATGGCTGATGCAACAAATTCTGAAACAGAAAGAATTAGGAATAACCTAGGTGTTCTTAATTAAAAAATGACTAAATGAACTATGATCCAGTCATGCTCCTATTATGCAAGAATAAAAAAAGTGCTGTGGAAGTATTTGTGCTTAACGTGAGCAGATCTTTATGATGCAGTGTTCTATGAAAGGCAAGTAGCAAAATGAATAAAAGAAAGCAGCCGTATATATTATATTTCCCTTACATGTCTGTTTGTATATATGTATGCATTTGCATGTCTCTGTGTAGTCGTGTGTATATGTGTTTATGCATTAATGTGTGTGCATGCTGAGGGTTATTTTATTTGTTCTGTATTGTCTCCAGAAAGAAAACCTATAAGAGGAAATATTATTTTAAAATATTAAGCTTAAAAATGTGTTAATATTAATTAGAGACTTAAACTTCTAAATAAAACTAAATTAAGAAATGATACAACTCATCCATTCATTCAAAAATATTGATTAACTTGCATACAATGTGTCCAAATCTAGACTATAGCAGAGAATTAAAAGCAAATTCTCTTCTTTACAAAATTCAATCAATTGAATGATTGAGTTTCACCAGAATGAAACTTACAAATCACAGTTCTAACCATTTCCACTAAAAAAACTCTTTGGGTTTCTCTTTTAATTTTGGTTAATTTTTCAAGTCCAGTAATTGCTCAAAATCTCAGTTTACTCATCTGAAAAATGAGATGAGTATCTATCCTACCCAAAAGTTATTTAACAGGCACTTGAGTGTGCAAAATCTGATCACTCTCTTTATGAAGCACTACGTGTGGTTGATCAAGGAGAAGAAATGAAGGCAATTTATCTTGTTCTTCACAGAGTCTAAGGCATGAAATGCTAATCATTATAACAGGAAATACAGTCCAGATCAAAATACTGTTAGATGATCACACAACTAATTGGACAGAGAACCAAAGGGGATTTATTAATAGTGAAATCCACAAGTGCTTTTCAAGAAGGTCAATATGAAGTGTGTGCCTTTTTTAACACCTACACCAGTGACTCAGGAATGCCTAGAAAGCACGTGTTAAATTTGGGTTTGTCACTGTTTGTCTTTTGAAATCTTTCTTTTAAATATTAGAATGAACACTGATTATCTTTCTAGTGATTAGTAGATGAACCACAGATTGACTATGATCTCATCTGAATGAGGCAGTCTTGGTCACCAAACAGCCTGACATTAGTGTCATGGCTTATCTATCAACCCTTCTTCCTGCCAGTAACAAGGATGGTCTCGAACCTTAGAAACGTCGACCCAAAAGTTCCTCCAGCAACTCAGGCAAGTTGTCCCTATGCCCACTCTCCACTGTCAGTCACCAGCATTGGACACTGCCCCACTTCCATGCTTTTCAACTCTGCAGACTCCTCTCTTTGAAACATGACATGGTTCAGCACCATCCCTCCACCCACTCCTCATCACTACCATTCAACTTCATCATGAATCTCTGTCCTCAATGCCCACCCAGCTGACCCACACCACCAGGAACATCAGGTACTCCTGATTTCCTTTACTTCCTAGTCCAGCCTTTACCCCATGGTTAAGTTATTTCAATAATACCAGGTATTTTACCAGAGACCCTAGAAATGAACTCTCCAGTAGGGTAGCCATTGCCCACACATGACTACAAAGCACGTGATATGTGGATAGTTCAATTAAAATGTACTTTCAGGATGAAATATACTGAAATTTATACCAGATTTCATAGATGAAGTATTTAAAAAGGTAAAATATCTCTGATAATTTAATATTGATTATATGTTGAAGTGATAGTTTATTGCACTGAATTAAATTATTTTGTTAAAATTAGTTTCACCCATTTCTTTTATTTTTAATGTTATTACTTGAAAACAAATAGCTTACATTATGCTTCTACCCCAACTAACTTCTGATTGAAATTATAGGAAACTATTTGACTCTTTGAGGCCAGAGATTGGCAAGAATCAGGCAGGTGTCAAAGGCCCACAGTTGTATGTCATGATACAGGACATCACAGAGGAACTAGGCTCTCATGTAGGGGCCCAGTGACTCAGAGACCCAACCCTACAGGTATCTCTCTGCCCCAAACTAGTGAGTGAAGAGTTGGCTTGCTGAGGAAGCAGGTGACTACGTTGGTGATGCCTGATAACTTTGGAATTTCAGCTATTAATATTCACTGTGTAAGCCTGGAGCAGAAAAAAGGGGTTTGGGCAGCCAGAAAGCCTCTCATTCAAAACTGAAAAAATGGAAGAAGAAAGTCCAGGACACTCCAGGAGGAGAGGTACCATTCTACCCAGTGAGAATGACAGAGCGACGATGGGTCACAGTCAGAATAACCCCATCAATTAACCAAAATAATCTCCAGAGCCAAGTGGATACATCTAATATAAAGAGATGAGGTCTCCCTGCTCCTGGAGACTCAGATAATTCTGTCTGTCATCCCAGATCCCAGAACCAGACCCCGAGACAAAGACCAGAAAGTGAGCCTACCTGGAGGTATAGGGGGTGCTCTGAGCACATGAGCTCCCTCTACTGACCAGTGCCCCTCTGCTGCTTATAAGTGACCCCTTTTCTGGAGAACTGCCTTCCCGCACCTCCACAGTTAGTAGGCCATGCCTGCCTACCCCTACCGTTCAGGGCAAGCCTCAGGAAATGTCTAAGGGAAATGGGGACTGCAAGATGGAACCCCTTGACTCCAGAATTGGGAGACCAATTCTGTGGTATAGTTTGTGCTCCAAAGCTCCCCTAAAGGATCAGGATGAACCTAGTCTTCAGCCAGATCACAACAAGGATAGAAAATACGGGCCTGTGAGAGGGGAAGTGGACAGCAAAGAGGAAATAGCCTAATGGGGTGTCACCAAGCCAGTCGCCACCACAGACCACTGAAGATGAACATTTTCAGAAAATCTGCAAACAGTATGGATATAACCTTAAGATTTAATCCATTCAAGTGCAAGAAAACTGCAGCATATGTACAACCACTTCTCACCAAACAAGGTTTGGGGCTGCTGGGCGGGGAGCGCCGACATCATAGCACCTCCAGCTGCATGAGTACAGATAAGGTCAGCCTCAAGTGCCCTAAGAGAGGTCCCAGGGAAGACCCTCGACCCGAAAGCTGGCAGTTGGAAGTCAGACCACTGTGATGAATCTGGTAGAGATGAGAGATGATGGACAGGGCAGAGAAGTCTTCAATTCTAGCCACAAACTTCTGTTTCTGCTCCCTGAGTTCAATGTACAGACCTCAGAAATGTCTCTGTCAGGCATTAAAATGACTCAAATAGAAGTGGCTCCTTTCTCCACTCTCTCACACATACTCATCACTCACAGCATTTGCATGTGCATTAGATTTCACCAAGGATTCAGAAATGATAGAGATATTGCCTTCGCAGAAATCCAAATAGGTTCAGAAATAACAGTGCACGTTCCTGATCTTGAAAGTCCTTCACTGCTCCACCCAGGAAACTGGCCTGAGGCGACCTATGAACAGGGGCCCATCAAGGACTCAGCAGAACCAAAGGCCTCCATTTTACAGGTCTCGTTGAGAAGGTATTTGTGGATTACTAAGGCATTTTTCCTTTATAACATTAGAGCCATGGTCTGCTGTTGTATTGCCTTGAGCTAAGAATTAAGTTTGCATATAAATTAGAAATTGTTGATTGTGTCATTTCTCGGCTGTGTGAATTAGCACCCAGGAAAGAGCAGCTGCCAGCATCACCCAGAAAGCCTGAGACGTAGCTGGTGAAAGTCAGGAAGTTGACATCAAGCAGAAGGGAGAGCAGTCAGGAAAGGATGCCCAGGCCAGGCCTTCTCTGGGTGCCCAGAGGACCGTGCCACCACCTCAGGAAAGCCTCTGCGCTGGGCTGGCCAGGCTCTCTGTCCACTGCTAGTCATGATTCTGTCAGCACCACAGCATGATGATGAGCAAGACTGAGCTCTGCTGTAGTGACTGTTAGCTGGGAGTAGAGAGAGACCCTCCTCTCAGAAACTAAGCAGAAACAGTAAGAGATGTCAGATGGTGCCAGTGAAGAGCCAGGGAGAAAGTAAACACTGCACGGGAGGGTGACTGCTGATGGGCCAGGGAGCAGCCAGGGCCGTTTGGGCGGACAGAACGTTCAATCTGGAGCAGGAAAGAGCAGTGCCAAAGAACAAATGGGGAGGGCATGGAGCTGGAGCCTAGTAAGTGAGGAGCAAATTGCTAGAGTGAAGGACATGAGGTTGGAAAAAGGAGGGCTTCAGCTAGGTGGAACCCTCTTTGCTCTGAGATGGTATTCAAAGCATCATGTTCATGGAGATGGTTTGCTGGGGATACACCTGGGACGGAGCTAAATGGCACTCTGCCCTGGACTTCTCCTCCCCACCCTGTGACAGTAGTCTAGAACTGAATGACTTAGCCTCTGTGGGTGCCGTTTTGCCTATGTTAAGAGAGTGACTTGAGAGGCCTACCTGCCACTCCCTGCCACACCGTGCTGATGGTCTCCGCCTGCTCCCAGACAGAGTGGCTCCTGCAGGAAGGGACCTGTCAAATTGTCCACCTGGAAGTGGTGGTTGGGTCTCCACTTTTCAGAGGCCTTCACTCCACTCCCAACTATGGTTGGCAGCAAACAGAAGCAGGATTTTGCATGCCAAAAGGGAAGGAAAGAGAGGAAACCACTGCAGTGTGCTGCCGCTGCTCAGCCTGTTAAAAGTGGCTCTGCTGTCTCCATTCACACATGGACACAGGGGCAGGCTGGAGGTAGCAAGCATACCCCACAGGCTCTGGGCACCTCTGAGCAGACCCTGGGCCCTATGAATGAGACATAGCCACCACCCAGGCTTTGGAATCTTGAGGCCAGTTCCCAGGAGAGGCTCACTGACCACGGTGCCTCGGAGGCATCAGCCTGATAGCCATCTCCATCAAGCTGAGCTCCAGGAATGACTCCATCTCCCAAGTTCCCTCTTTGGGCACTGCACAAGGAAACTACTGCACTCTTGAAAAGCTGAGGCCATCTTAGAAAGTCATCAGGATGGACTGGAGGCCTCCCCTGAGGAGCTGCAGAGGCCAGGCCATGTGCACCCTGGGCAGAGACACAGCAAGGCAAGTCTAGGAGGAAGAGCGCCCTCCACCCATAGCCAGAGGTGGCTCTGAAGCCTTTCACAGGGATTATTTTCAAACCAGGAGGGAAATGAAAAGTGGGGAGAAAGTGGAGGATAGTAAATGGGGAGGGGAGGAGAGAAAACAGCAAGGCAAGAAGCACCGAGAAGCCTTGCCTGGCTCTCTGTCAAGTTCTCTCCCCGAGCACCGCTGGCACCGGCACAAGGTGCCCACAAGCCAAGCATCTCCCTTGTAGCCATTACAGTCCCCATTATGGCTGGCTAGCAGAAATCAATCTTCTTAATGCTGCCTCAAACAGAAAGGGAGGCCAGCCAAGTCTGGCAGGAGGATCCAGCCCCGCATCAGCTGCACCGGGTGTCTGGCATTAAAGGGTCAGGTTTCTCCATTCCACCTCCTCTCCTGGCATAGGGAGAGCGTAATGCCACAGTGCCTCCCGAGGAGAAGGCAGCAGGATGGCCAACACCGATGGTTCAGACAGGCCCAGCCAGGCTGCCTCTGCTCAGCCTGCGTGGACATCAACCCCACACACCCTGGATGGGTGGGTCCATCCACTCCCTCTCCAGAGGAAGACGTGTAACTCAACATCAGTGGCACATTTGTAAATAACTCCTCAACCCTACAATATTTTTCTCTAAAATCAGGGACCCAGGTGGCACATAGCTTTTAAGAATATCTTTAAGAGTATTCTAGATTGTTCAAGGGTCAGTGAACAGCAACTAGAAGAGGAAATAAGATCTCCTAGATCTGATGTCTTCCAAGTCTGGAGATCAACAAGGGTTGAGCTTTGCTAGCCTCTCAGTTTGCCAGCCTCCACCAGCCTGGAGAGGGGTCCGAGAGATGTTCCGGGCCAGCCCAGGAAGCTGGCAGAGTTCATGATGTAGAAGCAGGAGGCAGGGTTTTCTGCCTATCCTTGTTAATAACTATCCACTGTAGATCCAATATAACACTATTTTGTTAAAGCTACCTTCTGGCCAATGTGAACTGATCATTTTGTATCAGATTTGGGCATGGTTGCTAAGGGAATCAGGAGAAAAGCGTTTGGTATGTAAATCTTATCTTTGTTTTCCAAATTAGCATCAACACAAGCTGTAACTTTGAAGACTTTGAAGCTAATTAGTCCATGTACTAGTGATTAAGACAAAACAGACACAAGAAGCTAACTCAGGAGTGGGTCTGCTGAAAGTATTATCTAACTATTTACAGTTTTCCTTTTCCACTTGACTAAAAGATGGAAGCTAGGAGGAGAATGGACGTAGATCCTATGGGTGGGAGATCTGATTCCATTACCCCTCATTCTGGTGATGCAGTTAGCCAATGATGGTGGCCGGGAGGGGACGTGTAAGAGCATTGAAGGGCTCTGATGACAAAATTTGAGGACAAACTAGCTTAACACCTCAAAAGCACAAGGGAGAGTGAGTTAAATTCTGACATCAAAGATTAGGATAGACATGCCACTAAATCCTGAGAATAGAATCAGATTAGTGGGAAAGAAATGGAGAATTAGAAAGAATTGTAACTGTTCTGAAGGAATATTTGCAGTTCTTTAATTCTCGATGCAGCTTTATTGATGTAATCTTTTTGCTAAAGTCAGTTTACACTGAACAACTTTTAAGACGGTTCTCTTTTTCTACAGAAAGCAAAACTTTGTGAGAAGAGTATATAGGATGCAGTGACGCCCAAACCCCCACAGACCAGCTGCACCAGCATCTCCTGGGGTGCTATTTTAAGGACAGATTCAAGAATGCTGCTACAGATGGTCTGACGCAGAGGGTCTGCAGGGGAGCTAGTAGCACGCATTTCCACCCATCTTTCCAGAAGATTTCAGTAAGCAGCCAGATTTGGAATTGGTCTCTATTACCCACCCTCTTGAAGAGTGGTGGCTTTCTGAACTGCGAAGATGAGGACCCACCACACACTTGCTGCCAGCTTTACCTTGATGGAAAAAGCATTCCCACAAGAAGAAGAGCAGGCTCGACAGGACAGTTTGGCACATTAGTGAAAGACGGGGAGCTCTGGCATGATGCAGCAGCCAGCTTGACTCAGTCTCCGGCATCCACAGCTAAGGGCTGAGACTCACTGTAAGAGGGAATGTAAATAATTGTAGGCTCTACAGCTGTACCTCATTTCAGCCCCTTTGGGGAAAGCAGAAGTCAGCCAAGTGAGAGGTCAGAAAGTGCTTGGAGCAGAGAATGGCTGCAGGCCCAGAGCTGGCTGCTGCCCTCCAAAAGGCTGCCCCTCCTCCCCACAGCAATTGGGACCCCTTGTGATCAAACTCTTGCATCTGTGGAGAGTAATCACTAACTCCATCGATTTGTAAGAATATAATATTTACCATCCAACCAGTCAGGCACCTGAGCAAAAAAAAAAAAAAATCTCCATGTACATCACATCACTGGGGGAACTGTTAAAAATCACAAGTGTCCACCTTCTCTGCCCCAGAAACCTTTGGTGAACAGTTTTCATATAGAGTCTAGGCAGCCGTCATTTGAGAGCATCCCCAGGGATCCTGACATGCGGCCAAGGTTGGGAGTCACTGTGCTAAGGTTACACAAATGGGTCTCAGACACAAAGGAGCCTCAGAATCCCCTGGAAGTCTTGATTGACAGAACAGTCTTCTACCTTCACCCCCAGACTACCTGCTTCAGACAGAGCTCAAAAATTTGCTTTTTACCAATTCCCAGGTGATGCTGACCCCTCAAGAGTATCCCATCCCAGGTGGCACTGAGGCATTAGTGCTGCATCTCATGCAACCTGCAGTCAAGTAAAAAGAGGTTCTCCTGTCCGTGTCTTAGCCAGCATCAGAGTCCACCTAAAGTCACATCTCCCTCATTGCAGACCCACCCAAAGCTATTCTACTTCATGAGTCCAAATCCAGGACCTGCTTTGACAAGGAGCAGAGAGCTATGTTCGCATGGGAGGCTGGGAGCAGGTTGGTAGAGATATGCTCCCAAGCTCAGTCGGGATGTTATCAGAATTCAGATCCTTGTGGCTGTAGGACTGAGGCCCCCATTTCTTTCTTGCTGCCAGCCTGTGCTCCTCTTAGCTCCTAGAAAGCTCTCTCTAGTCCTTGCATGTGACCCCTCTATCTTAGGGTCACAATAGTCATCGAACCCTCCTGCTGTTTGGAGTGTCTCTTATTACCCCGTCTGCTTTTTAGGACCCTGTGCTTGCCCTGGACCCACCTAGACAATTCAGGCTCATCACCTTATCCTAAAGGCAGCTGATTTATAACCTAGTTCATCTTTGAAGTCCCTTCTCAGTAGCACCCAGATTAGTGTTAGACTGAACCAGCAAGGGACAGGAATTTGAGAGACATTTGCAGACTACACACCATTCTACCTGTTTGTAGCACTTTCCAGTGAGCAAGTACTTGGGGAAGCTCCTTCCCAGACTAGAGTCAGAACAGACTGGACAAAATCTGGACCTCAGAATCCCAGGGCATCCTGCACCTGGGCTAGCCCTGGGTTAAAGGGGATGCCAGTGCCATCTGAGAGGACAGAAGGGTGCCCAGTGCCTCTGCACAGTGTGATGAGGAAAAGAAGGAAAAATGCCTCTGGCCACATGGAAGCTTTTTTTATTGCCTTAATTAGAGCTCCAGTAACTTTTAAGCAGGTCGTGCAAAATTAAGATATGAGGGCTGCTGTAGGACAAATGAGGTCTCAGTTCCTGGGAAATTCGGGTCTAACTAGCTAAAGATAATCCTCAGCAATGAGGCAGTAAGTTACAGATACCCTCCAGATCACAGCCTCTGACAGATACCCATCCACCACAGCCTCCAGAAGAGTTGTCAATATACAAACCTGCCTGTAGCCCTGCCTATTTCTGATCCTTCCATGGCTTCCCATTCATGACAAAGGTTCCAAGTTCCCCAAGGCCTTGTACTCTGGCCTCTCTAAGGAAAGGCCTGATTAAGGTAAGTTACCAGCAAGTATTGTTCCCTCCAGGCTTGTCACTCCTGACCTTACACTGTGTCCTCACTAGTATCCCCAGAATCCCACCTTCACTATGACATTCCACATCTCCAGATCTCTTCTCTGGCAGGTTCTCTGCCTAGAATGTCTTTTCCCCTAGTCTTGACTACTTGGTGTCTATTCCTTCAGGAAGGTTCTTCTCTCTCAATGTCAAACCACATAAGGTAACCCTGAGTGTTGACTATCCAGTGATGAACCCACCTTTTCCTCAAGATGAGCAGCATCCTAACAATAGCATCCTGGTGCCCAACACACATGAGTGCTCAAAAATATTTGCTTAGAAGAAAAACGAACAATGCCTTTGGTAAGAACTGAGCGTGATTAGACTCAGATGTGGTTTCTTAAGATGCTCTGGATATCACTGTGGGAATCAGAATAGCACCCAGTCCACCACACCCACTTGCTTCTTCCCTGCAGTGTTCATTGCAAAATAAAAGGCAGGTATTAAGATTTCAAGATGGCAGAGCATTAGACATTAAATGAAGCATGGGTGAGTCTGGGTGTGGGGTTTGGGTCACTCAAAGAACCCACAACAGTTAGGTGAGTGAGCAAGCAGAGATTTAATTAGAGGGTAAAGGAATGGAGCTGACCAAGGAAGGTCCAGACCTCGTCCACTATGCCAGTGGCCTAGGTTTTTAATGAAAAAACCCACATGGTGAGGAAGGAGAATGGAGAGGGTCATCAGGCCAGGTTTCAGTTCCTGGCTGGGCAAGGTGAAATTGTCCTTTGAAGTTATTGGTGGGCTTCTTCAACCATCACCATTCCTTTGTTCCTTTGTGCAGAGGGTCCGTCCTGTACTACACAAGGAGCAATCCCTCACATCAGTCTTGTCCATCTGCTTTCCTTATCGATTCAGATGATTGCATTCCTTCGCTCAGCCAGGTGGCGCCAGGGACAATTCACTGCCCTGATAACCAAACCCTGATCTCTGACCTAAGACTTGCTCTTGTGGGGGTTGTGACACAGGGCACAGAGCCTGTGAGACTCTGCAGGTCACACGTCCATGAAGTTGGCCTGCCAACCTGGAATCGTGACATAGACTATGTTGGAGGTGGGGCGGGGTCTCCTGGCTCCTGAGGAAGAGTCCCAATTCAGATTGCAGGCACCAGAACGGGTTGCAGAAAGAGGTAGAGTGACCCTGGACTAGTCATGAAGGTTCTGCTGCATCCCAGAGGGTTGCTCCAGTCTGTACCTCTGACCCTCAGCAACCAGAGCTGTCAGGAGAGGAGAACCACGGGGAGGGGCTCTCAACACCAGAACAGAGCCCTGGTCCCGGACTCAGAGTGCAAGCATGTACAAACCCTGCTATCCAGAACATTCAGGAACCAGGGCATGCTTTCTTCCCCTACAGCTTGACTGAGTTGATTCCACTCTATGTGTACATTAATGAATATACTTGAAAGGCATAAGGGGGCCAGGCTCAGTCGATAACTTCACCTTCTGAATATGATGGATCCTAAGGCCTTACTTCTAGAAGAGACAACTATCCTGAGAATAAAGGTATGCACGGAAGTACTGTGGAAGACCTCTGGACTGGACAAAGAGATCTCTTAAAAATGCCACGTAGTACCCATTACTGTTTTGTTTAAATTCTGCCACCTATTGCTCATTCAGTAAGTACGTGTTTACTGAAAACAATTCTGTGCTCTGGCGCATCACATCCAGATGCTCTACGACTTGCATGCCCTCTATCCACACTCTGCCTACTTCTCCAGTCAAGTAACTCTAATCTAAGCTGTGTCCCACCACCTAATGGGTCTGCTAAAACATAGCTAACTGGACCCCAACCCCAGCATTTTCTGACTCAACGAGTCTATGACCCAAGAATGTGAATTTTGAGCAAGTTTCCAAGTGATGTTGACTTACTGCTGATCCAACAACTACATGGAGAGCTTCACCTGTTTCCACAGTCAGCTCCAGCATCCAGTCTCTCTACTCTTCTCCTCCCTTCACACACAGACACCCTCCCTTCACCTACTGAACTCCCTCCAGGTTCCCTATCACACCATGCCATGGCTCTCCCACATCTTACACAATACTCTCCATCACAATGGAGCACAGTCCCTCCCTGGGACTTCCTCTACTCACTTCTATTTCTGTTTGAAGATCTAGCCTAGATGCCACTTCTTCCAGGAAGCCCTGAAGGACTTCTACCTTCCCCCTTATTCACCCACTTACAAAGCAGACTGGACCCCCTACTTGGAGCTTCAGAACAGCCTTTACTTACCCTCTTGTATCTCTGAGTCCACTGTTTCTACAGAGCTGGTCTGTCTCATCCTCTATGAGGACATGTGTCAGAGCCATCCTGGTCTCCATCTTATCCCCAAGGCCAGGCTAATGACTAGCAGGTGGCCAGTAAATATTGGTTGAGTCAACAAGTGAATGAATAACATGAACTTGATTCTTGTCTGATTGCGATAGTAGCCTCCACACAGCAGGATTTTAGTACCTATGCACACTTGGCCACAGTGGTCCTCAAGTTCTGCTTCTGAGACCAGCAATATCAGCATTACTTGGGGACCTCATAGCAATGTGCATTTCTTAGGCTCAACCTGGACCTGCTGAATCAGAAGTTCTGGGGGTGGAGCCCAGCTCTCTGGTTTTAATAAGCCCTCCTCAGATTTGAGAGACACTACCCTACCATATAATAAAATAAGTCCTCAAAGGAGTGAAAATACTAAAACATTCTGAAGGAAGTAGCACTCTCAAATGCTGGTGCAGTCAGCAGTCTGCAAACCCTGCTTGGAGTGCACTGGACACAGGTCTTGGGAACGGTTAACCTTGGGGGGAGTTCTTCCCTTGAAGTAGTCAAGCTGAGCACATTTTCTAAATTACTGATATTTATAAAGTGGTAACTCCAGGGATGGTGGTGTCACTGCAGATGAAGAGAGTTTAGAGGGGAGATGATTTTTCTATTAGGTGAATAATTTGGAGACTAAGCTGAAAAGCACCAACCAGGAAACCAGGTGAGCCGAGGGTTCATCTCCTGGCCGGAGTAGGAAGCACTGGCGGGGATGCCGGGATCCAGGGAGCAGCCCTTTCCAAACCGCCTGCTGCTGCTTTGTGACAAACAAGCTGTGGTGTGGGTGTGAGGGGTAAGTGCTCAGTGGTGACAAGGGTGTCTCGGGTCTTGGGAGTGGGCTCCAGGCCAGGAGCAGGGCCACACAGGGTCAGGGATGAGGAAGACAGGAATCTGGACAAAGAAGTGAGTGAGTGCTATGCAAGGTGGATTGTCACCTACAGTCGACGAAGTCAAGGAGAAGGCGCCAGGGCTGAGATCCAAGCTAGAGCAGAACAAGGATGGGCTCCGAGGTGTGAAAGGAATCCCCCAAACTTAACGTGGGGGGGGGCTCATCCCAAGGCCTCACCAGGAAGTGCTGATTTTTCTAGAACACTAGGAGTGTGCGAGCTCATGCAGCCACTTGACACAGAAGCCAAATAAGGGGTTAGCAGTGCTTGTTGAATCGTAACGGCACATCTGTTTTCTACCATATGTTTCTCACCGCACAGCTCCAAGTGCTGCTGCAGACGCTCTTCTCACGCTAACGGCAGCGTCCATCCGGTCAGCAGCGCTAGCCTGGGCTGCCCTCGGACCCAGGTCGTAAACGGAGGGTGCTGCATGGTCCTGGTCACTCTACTGTTTGCACTCTGAGGTGGGACCCCATGAAAGGAGTGGGGAGGGGAAGAAAGGCGCTACTAAAGGCAGATTTGCCACATGGAGCCTGAGAAACAGTCACTGGGGACTCAGAACGGGGCGGTTATTTTAAATGATCACTTCTCCAAAATCAGGCTGAAGTACAGGCTGAGGGACATCAAGACCCACAGCTCAGAAGTCTAAGGGAGCTACTTGATCGACAGGAAACTTACTGTTGTGAAGAGTACCTCCATGGAGGCTGACAAGTTACTTGGCTCCTCTGATGGTCAGTATTACCTCAAAACAGAGACAAATAATCTACGAGGGTTTTTGTTTTGTTTTGTTTTTGGAGAATTAAACACTCATAGACACCTAATACATGTTAGAGATACTGATCTTCTCCAACTCTGAGAGTATGGAGTTCTGCCTGTCTGAAGTCTTTTTCATAGGAGGAAGGAAGAGGCGGAACTCCAAAACACAGCCCTGGGCTCTAGAAAAGCCACACTTTTTAATGAGCCTTGTAAATTCCTTTAGGAAATGAAGGATGAGGCTGCTCCTGCCCTCCAAAGTGGTTTAGCAAGCTGTCTTCTCAGTCAGTCAGAAGTGGCACCAGCAGACCCTTGAATTTAGTGTGAGCTTTCTGTGACCCCAGGAGAGACTTCTCGGTTTCATTTATTCAAAAATCCTGAAACTTTAACTGAAGGTGTTCTTCTGTTTTATTTGTTTGTTCTGTTTCGGTTGATGAAGTGTCCTGTATGCACTCACAGGAGCCATCCCGAGCAAGCTGGTAGCTCCATCAGCAGGCGTGCCTTCTCCGTTCTGGAGGCTCCACGGCCCATGTCAAGGTGCTGGAGGACTCACACTCAGCAGAGGGCTGTGAGGGTCTGCTCCAGGCCGCTCCTGTGACTTCTCCTTGTCGTCACGCCACCTTCCCTGTATGCGGATCTATGCCCAAATTCCCCTTCTGGAGGTTTTTGTTGTTTTTCATTGCTGCTTGTCCCCCTGGCCTCAGTTCGTGAACCCAGGGCCCTGGCTTTTACATGGTATACGTTCCAGTCACAGACTTAACATCTGAGCCACCAGGACACACTCACATTCCCCTTCTTATAAGTACACCAGTCACACTGAATTAAGAACCACCCGAATGACTCAGTCATTTTTACTTGATTATCTCTATAAATAACCAATTTCTAAATAAGGTCACTATTCGGAAGCACTGGGGATTGAGCCTTCAAAATGTGAATATTGGGGAGACCCAACTGAATGCACAACATCCTATAATCCCACTCGAGAGTCTTTGTGTCAAATGGGAAATGAAGTGCTTTGTTGCTGGGCCCAGCTCCCCTAGAACACAGCCTGTTCCACCGTGGAGGGGGCAGCTCTCACTTGATACAACGTTCACTCCAGCACAGAGCACCCCAGGGCAGCTACCTAAGAAGGCAAGCACAGGGCCTCTCTCAGGAAACAATTTTAGAGTCTGCCTTGCAGGCAAGGCCTAGCTTCATGGCTGCATTGGCCATCCTGTAGGTAAAAAAGACTTCTCAGAGCGCCCCCTCCTCTTTTTCTAGCAACAGCAGTTCTACTAATTCTAAAGAAAGTGCTGCAGAGAACTCGCTCTGTGGGCACTGCAACCCAAAGTGTGAGCCCTTGTTACGTTGTAAAAGTGTCCTCCAACCAGGGACAGCACTGTCCCATGCAGGTCTGCAAGTCATAGTGAGGACTGTGCTGACACTGAGCGCCGAGCTCCTCTCATGCCAAGAGCACAGGAGTGTTTCTAGTCTTGGTTTGTCCACCAATGATGTAGCTGTGTGACCGGTCCCTTCACCTCTCTGGTCTCCACCTCGTGGCTTTATTATGAGGAGTGAGTGAGCACACCACAATGCATTAATACATCCCTCGTGTACATGGAAATGGCTCAGTGGATGCTGACTTTTTCTGATCCTTCTCCCTCTCCCAGGTCACCAGGCTGCAAACCCACCAAACAAATGCAGAATAGGGATGGATGGCATGGTTACATTTCCTTGGACCAGTCCCTAGATCTCAGTTTCCTCATCGGAAGAATGACAAGAGTTCCTGCCTGCAGCTCTGGGCACCACAACAAAGCCACAAGGGGGAAGATGCTTCGGAATCTATCGTGACGCAATTAAATACTTTTACTTCAAGAGTGCACGCTCTCGATCGAGTAAGGCTAATAATGAGTTTTAATTGCTTCTTAGGCAATTACTTACCCTCTCCATGCTCCAGTTTTCCATCTGCAAAACAGAGCCGATCTTGTAGGTTATTGTGAATATTAAAAAGTGTGCTAAATGTTCAGAGGAAGGTGTATCATAAACACTCAATAAATCCTATCTGAGTCTTATTATGTTAATTGTCATTGTTCTCAACAGTAGTTCACGCAATAATGCTGCTGCAGTTCCCCTTTTAGGATTGCCTTTTCCAGAGTCTTTCATTCTTACATGTCACCGTAGAGACCCCAACTCCCTATATAAAAATCCGAACACTAGGAAGGGGTTGGTTTCTCCTCATTCCCCGTGGTAACCACCACTTGACCTGGATTCTTTACACCACAGCATTACCTGTCCGATTTTCTTGCCTCCAATTTTAAGACCAGCTGCTGTAAGTCAGAGTCAGGCCTGCTGTTTCTTGCTCACTAGATTCATTTCCTGTGTGAGGAGGCTGGGCAACCTGCAGTCGGCAGCACAGGGACAGGGCAGGCTCCCCTTGCCAGGAAAATCCAGCGGGTGATGACGCTGAAGGTGAAGGCAGATCCTCTGTACAGGACCAGTTTGTGCAGAAAACCAATGAGCTGACAAAAAAACCCTTATTCCTAAGATATCATGGGCCTCAGCCAAACAGAGCTGTTCTTATAACAGGGAGAAAGGCCCATTTGGTCAGAAACGATATTTATTTCCTATTGCTGCTTTAAATCTTAGAGGTTTAAAATAGTACAAACTTGTTGTCTTATCACTGTGGAAGTCAGACAAATGAAGTCGAGTGTCAGCAGGGCTGCATTCTCTCTGGGAGGTCTAAGGAAATCTGTCTCCGGGCCTCGCCCAGCTCTGAAGATCCCAGGTGTTCCTTGTGTCTCTATCACTCCAATCTCTGCCTCGTCCTCACCTGGCCTTCCTGTCTTCTCTAGTGTCTCTTCTGCTTCTGTCTCTTATTAAGTACCCACTGTTAGATTTAGGGCCTAGCTGGTTAATCCAGGATGATCTTACTTCAAGATCCTTAACTTAATTTCACCTGCAAAACCCTTTTTCCAAATAAGGTCACATTCACAAGTAGTGGGAGTTAGGGCCATACCCTCTGGGATCACCTATAGTCTACCCCACAGAAGGAATTTGGGGTGCAAGAAAAAGTCCTAACAATTAGAATCCCCATCTATGGGGAGGCACACACAGCAATGGTCTTTGGGCTGCAGGACCTCAACTCAACGCTAAGCTGCAGCTGAGCCCCAGAGGAGTGGGAGATCCCAGAAACGTCCAAACAGCATATACCCCGGAGGCCCTGGGTTTGGGTGTGGGTCCCATGTCAGAGAAACGGAGCTGCATTGACTGGGGCTGCTCTCGTCTAGATGGGAAGCACAAAGTTAGTGGTGAGGGAGCGTTCCAAATGGTCTACGGATCCAGGAGTGGGGGTGAAAACCAGCATAGGAGCCTAGGGTGTGGCTGCATTGGGACAGGGGAGGCAGAGTCAGGCCATGAGGGACCTAGCAAGTGAAGACAGGGAGGCAGTCAGCATCAAGGCCAAGCTGCCCCTCCAATGGTGACAGTGACAACCACAGCCTGAAAACAGCCGGTCAGGGTGAGTGGCCCGGCCTCCCCTCAGAGGAAGAATTCAAGGCCCGGGGAGAGGTAGGCCTCCCCAGGGGACACTGGTGGGCAGTGTAGGTGTAGTGAGTTCCTGACCCTGGCACCTTTCCTCTGCGTAGAATGCTACACCATCCCCTTCCATTTGGGGAATCATGACGACAGGGCCATGTCACCCAGAGCCCTCTGGCCCTGTGCATGGTAGAAAATGCAACAGACGTGAGTTAGTGCCCAGCTGGCATTCTGCCTGAAGAAAAACTCATCTGGAAGCAGAACAAGAAGCGAGTGGTAAAACGTGGACTCACTGCATTCTCCTGGTGGAGCGCTCTGTCTCTTGGGGGAAGGCGCTTGCTCCAAGTCTGTTGGAGCCAAGATGTCAGTGCAGGGGCCCAGCCTGCAAAGATGCGCAGAGGTAGGAGAGAGGGCACAGAGGAGAGTGGTAGGGGCAGGGGATGTCAGCGGAAGGGAGCCCAGGGGGCCAGGGTGCCCACGCAGGGTGGGGCGGTTGGTGATAACTGTCCAAGGAGACGCATGGTGGTAAGGCCCATTTGCTCAGGTCTCGACCTGGTGCCTATGTGCCCTTCCCAGTGACCCTGTGAAGAAGACCGTCTGCTCAGGGTGCACTGGGTGGAGGTAGGAGTCTCTGGGGAGCCCCAAGGAGAGGCTCGCTTTGTGCAGTTGTGAAGATGACGCAACAGGCAGGCGGGAGAGAACAGAACAGGCTTTGGAACCCCACCAGAGATGCAGCGGGGTGTGGGGACCCTCCTTCAGGTCTCCAAGAGACTAGGCAGATCCAGTTGACATGAGGTTGCATCTAGTTACCACAGCAGCCGAGAGCCATCACTGTTCTGACAGCCTTGATCAGAGTGAGTTTGTCACAGGCAAGTTACACTTTTCATTGGCTTCTGCTTTTGCTGCCCAGTCTCCACACAACATCCCTGCAGACTCACCAAGGCTTAGCCCAGCGTGCACACGACTGGGTCCACCCCAATTTCGGCACCGCTGTCTGTCAGCTCTCCCCTGCGGCCGTGATGACGTGGAGTGAAACCCTCTCTCACCCGGTCCCAGGCGTCCCCTTTCTGTTCCTCCTCAGTCCTGCTCACTTCTGTACCCTAAATCTCCCCGCTTTTCTGATTCTCCCACCCAAGCCCACATTCCTATCTGACTCTCTTCTGCTTGGAAAAGCAGTCCTACCCTGCACATTAGCACCCTTCTACTTCCTTCCTTCACACCTAAGGGGGGGCCTCTTGAGTCCCGAGAGCCCCACCCTCATTGTCCTCTCCAGGTGCACCCGTCTCAGGCCCCCCAGGGCTTTTATCCTCAGCCTGATTCTGGAGTCCCTTTGTTTACTGAACAGGGGCAACAAATGGGTCCCCAGGTTGTCTCAGAGACTCATTGCCATCCTGACCTTCCCCACCTCTAAACACGCCTTCTCGGCCTCCCATCCCTCTCCTCACAATCTACAGTAACCACTACTACCAACACACACAGAGAGACACGCAGACACGCACACAAGTACAGAGAAACACACAGACACAGATATACACACTCAGTGTAAACTTCTTAATCACTCACCTCTTCCCTAATTTTGTATATTATTTCTCTCTTTAGGACTGAAGATGTTTGTAATAATTCTTCACTCCTTTTTACTACACTCTACCCAATATTCTGCTAGTCACCAAATCCTGTGCATAGTTAATAAACATTGTTGAGTTGTATTAAGTACAAACCAAGTGGCCTTGTCCTGGGAGACCAGAGTTCTGAGTTCCAGATCAAAGATCATACTGTGCGGCTAGGTAACTTTTCAAGTTCCTTAGTTTGCTTACCTGCAAAATGGGGCTTTGGACTAGATGAACTCTAAGGACTGGCAAACACTGCCACTTGCTTATTAATTATCCATTCTCCTTGACAAAACTGATTCTGTCTCTGGGACTAAGATGCTCAGCCACAAGCCCAGTTGCTCCACTGGCGGCCAGTTCTGGCCTAAGGGTGACATTTGATGCACTTTCTATGTCCTCCTGGTCTTAAAGCTGTCATTGGCCATGGACAAGCAGCCGTTCCTCCATGCAGAAGATACAAAAAGAAAGGCACCCACTTGCTAAATGCCCCACAGGAACAGAGTGGCCCACATACTCAGAACAGGAGGTGGACAGATACTGAGGCTCACCAGGTCCCAATTCCTGTCTCACGCCAAGCCCTAGACATGGCTGTGAGAGTCCCTCTGCTGCTGAGCTAACTGAGTCCATGTCAAAGTGTTTCCAATATATCAGCCACGTCTCCTGAAGCTGGAAGGAAAAGGTGTAGGACAGGCCTTCGAATACGGCAGATGTTCCTTGTTCTCCTCTTTTCCATTCAGGACAGGACTGGGTTCCAGACCCCACTCCACACTGTCTCTGCACCAAACAGGTGTCCATCTGCACAGAGCGGGATTCATTTGCTGCACAAGGTCACAGTCAAGATAATTTTCTTAGCTGGAGTGCCTCCCCCACACTGAACCAAGTGCTCTGTGTTAGAATTTGGAGCTTGTTAGCTGTCTACGGACTTCACAGAACATCTTTGACACAGAGCAGGGGCCGTCTCTCCTTGGTCTGACCTGAACACAGGAAGGCAAAATGGAGACACTGAAGAGTTATGTGGCACCGTGCCCCAGGAGTGCTGGAAGTTGCCCCGGGGTGCTGATTGCAACCATCCCCTTGAGCGCCACACGCAGAGCTGAGGAGCTTTCCATCTCCAGCCACAGGGCATCCTCACTTAGTGTCATCAACAGGTTCTTGGTAATTGTGACTGTAAGTAAAATGACTTATGATGAAACCAGTCTGGCCAGAGGCTAATATGATAGAAATAAGAGTTAGGTTCCTAGGACAGATTCCTAGTCTCAAAAATGTCACCAGACTTACATATATAAATCCATGACATTTTTGATAGTAAACAATCATTTGTATTACTTAATTGACTCATTCATTCATTCATTTTCTAGTTCAGGGTTGCATGGGGCAGAGCCTGTCCCTGCAGCTCAGGGTCAAGGAGGACCCGCCCTGGACAGGACACTACCATGCAAGAGCACTCATCAGACTGGGACAATTAGACACATCCGTGGACATCGTATGGACATCTACAGGGTATGGGAGGAAACCAGAGCACATGGGGATCCCATGCAGATGTGAGATGTGCAAACTCCACTCAGACAGTGGGTCCGGCTGGGAATCAATGTTTTTTTCTTATCAATATTATAATGAAACAATTTTGAAGGAAATGATGTTATCTGAGGACCTGCTGCCCTTGCCGCAGTCACCAGAGCTGAGGTTCCTCCAGCCTGTTCCCCTCAGAGGCCAGCCAGGCGAAGGAAGGAGGGAACAGAAGCTGAGGTTTGTCCAGAGCCACAGAAGAGGCACCTTGAGCTGGGCTGAGCGAAGCTGACTGCGGAGAGGCTCCAGCCCCCAGCAGCCAGCCCCGGACAGACAAGGAGGGTGCGCCCCTTGTAGAGGCTCAGTCTGGACGGTGCATCCCTGTGTCTGCAAATGTTCAGTGCTGCAACCGGGCGGGCGGGTGAGCGCACGTCTCACCTCTTCCCAAGGCTAGGGAGATGCCCTCTGATAATGGAGACGCTGCCCGCCCTTCACAGACTCTCCACTAGGGGGCAGCCCTGGGTGCGGCTAGAGGCTCCTGGGAGCTTCCGCCACCTGGGGCTGGGAAGTCAGACCCTGCAAGAGTAGCAGAGGGGGAGGGTGGCGTCCCTCCCCTGCCCCTTCTGCTTGCGGAGTCCTCATCAGTCAGCTCTCAGAGGCCCCGTGGCTCAGCACCCTTCCTCTGAGGTTGAAACCAGCGCTGACTTCACACCGACCTCAGAGGCTCCTCATGCCCTGACAAAGACCCTGCGTGAAGAGGGAGCCCATATGTCTGAGCAACCTCCCCACCCCCCGCACTTTTTTTTTTTTTTTAAAGGAAAGGTGACAGCAGGAATGAAGACGAGTAGGTAGGCAGACAGGAAGAGAGGAGGAAGAAGTATTTTCTTTATTTATTTAGTAGTTCACATTGGTTGTCCCTCCACCAGAACCAACGTGAACTCAAGTTCTTGAGATATATGTGGACTGCGCTAGGCTGGAGGCAGCAGACATAACCGCTACTCCACCAGGGTGCACCTAGAAGCTCTTTTCAGAAGGCAAGTAAAACTGTGGCAGGAGTCTGGGTGCTGTCCTGGGCAGGCTTGTAGAAAAGGCTACTTTGTGGAACACGTAAGTCACAGCTGCCACAGTCAGAGTGGGTGCACAGACGGCCAGCACCCTCTCCGCCCAGGGGAGCAGTCCCTGGAGCGCCCCGTAGAGAGGCTGAGCGTCTTGAGGACACAGCGTGAAAATGCAGCTGGATATCTTGAGGCCTTGGGCAACCTCCTGTCAGTGAACCTGAGTGAACAACCTCATGCCTGATCAAGGGGCGGGGAAGGGAAGGGGACTGAGAAGGGGCACCCTGTCTCACCCCGGGCAGCCCTGCTGACAAGATGAGCTTCCACAAAAGACTAGAAGAAAATTCTGGCCTTCTAAGTGGACTGTTGATGGCCTGAAATGGACAGCCCAGCTCCCAGCTCTGTGCTGTCACAGGCCTGGGCAGAAACAGCACAGGGCACTGGGGTACACAGCTTCAGGGAGCTCTGGGGCTGAGACACCACCTGCCAGCCTGTCCCAGCCACTCGCTTGTGACATCACACCTGCTCAGTGTGAGCAAGGTGCCAAGACAGGCCGCCCAGAGGGACAGCTCTGACACCTGGCAAGGCTTTTGGGTTCAGAGACACTATTTTGTCATGTTTTTGGTAGAGACTGAAAGGGGCGTGTTGCATTGTCGTAAGGGACTCCCTGGAGAGGAGCCAGCTCTCTCTCTCACACACACACACACACACACACACACACACACACACACACACACACACACATACTCACACACCTCACAGACACATACAGCATGCACATGCACACCGGTGAGTGGCTTGCACATATTGGTGGCCCACCCACAACCTCCTGTGGCAGCATTGCAAAGTGACCCTGCCCTCATCCCCCGAGGCAGTGAGCCACCCCTCCTCTCTGAGCCTTTGCTTCCCGGTCTGTAAATGTGGACCTGTAGGAGCCCTCTCCCTCCAAGGGTCCTTAGGAGAGGATATGGGAGAGCAGCCAGCAGGGCGAGCTTGCCCGTGTGTCTGTCTGTGTCCCTGGAGGCCCAGGATGGCGGCATGCATGAAGGACTCTGGAAGTCGGGAGGGCTGGCTGCCCCTCTCAGCGAATGGCTGGACATAGCTGTCTCTGCCCTCAGGTCTGCTTCACAGCTCCACAGCCCTGGGCGGCAGGGCTGCAGCATCATGCCCTCGGGAGAGGACCTGGGTCCTGTCAGCTGCCCGCTGTTTGCCTGGAAGGCCCAGGAGTCCCCGCCGAGGGAGGCACTGACCACAGGGAGACAATGAGGGAAGAGGAGCTATGATAAATATAGAGAGGGAGAAACTGTAAATAGCGCAGTGACAGATGCAGAGGGAACGAGTGTGGTGGCCTGCACTGGATTGGGAAGACCACGCAGACAACCAGAGTGCTGCCAATGGCCGGCCGGCAAACAGACGGTCAGGGTCTAAGAATCACGCATGCATGGGCACGCACAATCAAGGAGAGAGAACAAAGGCCAGAGCACAGCCCCATCTGCCTGTGCCCTCCAGTCCTGCCTCATGGCTGAACTCCCCAGAGGCCCTTCCCTCCTGCAGCTGAGTTTCTGCCAGGTTGCTGGCCACCAGACCCGCATCGTGCCCGGGCAGCAGGCAGGAGGGGGCAGTGCAGGTCATGGCACCCAAGGCAGGAGGAGGAGCCTCTTCCAACAGCTCAGTCCTGCTGCGCCAGGCAGTCACAAAGGTCCCTCACTGGCCAGCCTGAGCTGTAACGGGATCTGTGAGCCCTCCGGCAGTTCATTCCGCTGGTCTATGAGACCGCACCTCTCAGTTGCTCTGCTTGGCCCACTCTGGCGGGGAGCATGATGGAAGCATTTCTGCCTTCTTTTTATGATTGTAGGGAACGCTTTCCAAGAGGGTAAGTGAAACTGCTGCCCATGTTCCTAATCATCTGCCAGCCAAGAGAGGTGTGGGCTTCAGCCTTCGTTGTGGAACATGGGGGCAGGGACAGGCCATGGGAGACAAAGCCAGACAACCCGGCTAGAGGGCGCCCAGCCAGTTGGTTCTCCTTTTTCAGGCTTCCCTCTTCTTGCTGGGGGCGCATCGCTCATGTCACCTGCCCCCAGCTCATGTGTGTTGAACACTTCATTTGTGCGCTGGGCTGGTGGCAGAGGTGGTCACATCGGGTGTGACCTCGGCCCTAAGAACTTGCACTCACATGTCCATAAGCAAGTATTCTTGAGACAAATTGACTCGTCTTAAAATACCTCCCATGTACGTTCTCTCTGGTTCTTTCTAACCTCTCAGTATTTTCCTTTCTCTCTCTTGACTTCTGGGAGTCGCACTCTGGGGTCCTGGGGTCAGGAACAGGGGTGTGGGCTCTGCTCGGGCTCTGTCAGAAGGTACCTTCAGAGACAGGGAGGAGAGTTCTGGTCGAAGCAGCAGACCAGGATTTCAGCCAGAGGCCCCTGCCATCACACCAGACAGGTGCCTGACTTCACCAGTGAGCCCCACGGGGTGCTTTGTCTGTCCTCACACCATCCCTGTCTGTCTAGCTCCCCTGGTCTTTGGGTTCCACCTGGTGATCCATTCTCTGCTTGCCTGTGACTTCATTTTATCATCCCACTTCATCTTCTGGTAGCACATTCTCTTTCTTTGAGCAATTCTGGCTACTCTTCCAACTAGAAGCCTAGGAGCGGGAGGGCTAGGGGAGAGGAGTGTCTCTCTGCCTCTCTAAGCAGTTCCCCTAGCTGGACAGGATGACTCCCAGTCTGGAGACTGTGAGCTGGTGATAAGATCCACTTGCACTTGTCAGTCATCCTTTCCACAAACCATTGGAGTCCTGCAAATTCTCCTCGCCACCCACTCTCTCCACATCCTCATTCCTAGGTCAGGCCCTTACAGCTCTCCTGAGATCCTGCAGCAGTCAACAGCTGCCTCACCTGCCTCTCTGTCCCAGCTGCCCCGCCTCTGTGATCCCAGTGAAAATCTGAGCCCTTCCAGTCTTGCTCCAGAGGTGCTCAGATGTGGTCCCCAGACCTCCAGAATCACATCTCCTGGAACTGGTGAAAACGCAAATTCTCGGGACTCATCCCAGACCTACTCATTCAGCAACTCTGAGGCAGGACCCAGCACATGTGTTTTAGTAAGTTTTCCAAGTGATTGTGATGCCTGCTGAAGCTGAGAACCGCTGACCTACTTAAAAACCTTCTGAGTCTCCCAGCCAGGCCCAGATTCCTCAACACAGAGCGCAGGACCTCAGGGGCCTGAGCCCTGCCTCACTTCCGAGTGCTGTGTCCTCCCAAGTCCTTCCCACTCCCCCAACTCCAGATGGCTTGCTTCCCCTCTTCCCACCTGCTCATGGGCTTCTGTGCCATGCTCTGCCCTCTTGGGTGCCCCTCTGGTCCTGACTAGCCTCCACCCCTGATGTACTCAGCTGTCAGCCTGCTGCTCTCTCTCAGCTCTTTGAGGACAGACCACATGTTTGCAATTGTGAACCCCAGCATCCTGCACGTACGTGGCACTTGATTCAAAGTGATGACTCAAGCACTGTCCCTTGGTGCCGGGCACACACCAGCACGCAAGCAGCATTGCTCCATCTGACCGTGCTGTTACCACAGGCAGCACCATGGGCCCCAGAAGATGCACAGCCCTGCAGCTCCCCAGGCCCAGGCTCCTGCAACGTGACCCCCGGGGCATCGTGGCGCGTGAAGCGAGTAGTGCACAGCGTCCAGTGCCCTGTGTTTGTGCCCTGGCTCTGCCGCTTTCTTCCTGTTACCTCTGGAAAACCCCTCCAACTTGAGCTGCTCATCTGTAAATGGGCTATTTTTAAAAATCTCTCAGGAATTATTATACTCAATTGAGATGAGTATGTGTCTTGAGTCCTTGGAAAGCGGAACCCGAGAGATTTCGATACAGGTAATTTTTAAGGAAGTGACCTAGAAAGTAGTAGGGGAGATTTGAGGAGAGCCAGTCGGGCAAGAGGAAATGCTGATGCAATTATGGCTGTAGGGCCCCATCCGCCTGGGCCTCTAGAAGCACAGGGACTGCCCGCCAGGACTGTCTGCCCAAACCATGCCACCCGTCTCCTCTGGTTTAGTGCTGACATGACCCTCAGCTCCCTTCACCCTCTTCCAGACTGCCCGGCTGACACGCTCTTGGTTGCAGGCATGTGAGTCTCTAAAGCTGCAGGGAAGGCCTGAGGCCAAGAAACCGAAAGGTGCAGGATACCCTCGAGGTGGGGCTAAGCTCACCTGGAATTTCCACCATGACCACAACTGAAGTCAGGAGTAGGCAGAGGAAATGGGATCCCAAAAGTGTTGACTGCAGTCCAAGGACAGGTCTCCATGGTGCCCTGTGACTCCCTCTCATGGCCTGGCCTCTGAACTTCACCTCAGAGTTGTCCATGACTGGGACTCCACTGACAGGGACTTCCCTGAGGGCAGGGAAAATGTCACATTCCTCCCTGTCCTCAGAAATATTTGTTGAGCGACTGGATAAGTGAAAATACCTCTCACATAATAGATTGTCACTCCACTCCACTCTGGAGTGGAAAGAAGTTCCTATTTTCTGGTCAAGTTGCAGGGAATCATTCAGGATCGGGGGTTGGAATTCCTTTTCCATTCCAATGGACCAGAAGCACCCGCAAGTCCAGATAAGTATACAAAACAAAGGTTAACCACCTAGACCTGGGCATCTAGCTACCCTGAGAGACAGCTATGAGTGTGGTGAGTTCACTAACGTCCCCAGGTTAATGCTCAGGGGTTTCCAGGCAGCAGTGGGAATCGGGGGGTGGAGGGGAAGAATAGAGGATGTAGAGCCAGATTTCAAAGGAGCACAAGAAAACTTTGGGGGATGATGAATATGTTTCTTATCTTGACTGTGGAGATGACTTCACATACACACATATATCAAAACTTATCAAACTATGCACTTTATCATTTTAATGTGTGTAGTAACACCTCAGTAAAGTTTTTGTTGTTGTTGTTTTAGGATGAAAGGACTGGTATTTTTGTCCAGGGAATGGAGAATATTCTACTGTAGAAAAACACATGCAAAAATTCATTAAAGAATATATGGGTTGGAGCAGCATTTGGGTCAATCACCTCCAAAGGAGCAGGTCACATACCCCAGGGTTTGAGCCCTGACCCAAGGGGGAGTGTGAAGAAGTCAATAAAAAATAAAATAAAGATGATACTTCTTCCCTTGTCTTCCTGCCTGCCTACTCACCTTCATTCTTGCCTGTACTTTTCCTTTAAAAACAAAAAGAAGAATAGGCAATCATTATATTTCTAATAAGACTATGTTTTGACAAACAATCTTCGTATCAAATTTAGATGGGCTTCTACTGGGGTTCAGAGCTGTGTTGGCAGGCCCACGACTCAAAGCTACTCTGAGTCCACACTAGGGGCCAGCGTGGGAGGTGCATGTGTCTCCCTGGGGTCCCTGGGCTTGTGCCAGGTTTTCTCCTCTGTGACCCGAACCTTTTCCCATGTTCCACTGCTTTCCCAGAGAAGCCTGGAAAGTGCCTTACCTGAACATCGTTGTCACATCTGATCATTGTCACTGCCCTCTAGAGATCTCTATGCTGGACACCAGCTGCCCCTGCCCACTGGCTGGCTTCGGGACCCCTCAGCTGCCCAGCGCCCATCCTCGTCTCTCACTCATGCCTTCCTCCCTCTGCATAGCTCTGTGAAAGGAGCCCCGTGGAATGATTCCTCCCCATTTGTTAACCCTTTCCCTAGCAGGATAGCTTAATGTCTTGCAGACAACTTTTTCCATTTGGTCATTTAACCAGCCCTTCCCCAGTCACTAAAGGTGTGCCCAGGTCAGCACTGGCATGTGAACGCATGGCCTGAGGCTCCCTTCTCTTCAATAACGGCGTTGAGTCTGGCCACGTGCCAACCCTCTGCTTTCACGTGATCTTTTTTCTCTTCAGGGCCCTGCTGTCCTTTTTGACAGCCAGGGATCAATCTGGACAATATATTCCCTCTGCCCATCCAACCTCACCCCGATACATGCCCCAACCTAGCGCCGAGCTGGATGACTGGAGCTCAGGTGTGGGCAGGGCCCCAGTTATTTCCTGTCGGCTTTCAGAGCCCAATGAAGGTCAGTGCTGGTGGGAGGTGGCTCTCAGTAGGGGAACATCACACCTCACTGGGCTTACAGATAGTTCAAGGTGGTCCACAGGAAACTTCAAAGGGTGCTGTGACCATTCAGGCTTCAGAGCTGTGAGGAAGGCGAGGAGCTGTGGGAGGCAAGGCGGTAAGTTGCAGAAGCTTAGAAGAGAAAGTCTCACGTCCTAGAAAGGGGAACACGCTGTGTTATGGCCAGAATTGCTTTAAAGTTTTTTGTAATTGAGTTTATTGAAGGAGCATTGCATTATGATGATAAACAGGTTCAGGGTCTACCACAGCGAATTAACATCTGCAAACCACATAGTAAGGCCACCGCCATTTCAGTTTTACTTTCGCCTCACAATTAATCTCCTCCACCCCATGTGCCAGTGTGCCCCGGCCCCCAGCCTCCCCCTTCCCGTCCCACAACTTTTTTATTGGCTAAAAGTCTATTGTTGTTTGATTTATTTCATTAAGTTTATTTTTGTTTAATTCAATTCATTCATTTGCCTGATGTCTTTATATTCCACATGTGACTCATCATATACCATAGGTGTCTGTCTTTCTCCTCTGGCTTATCTCTCTAAGCGTAATTCCCTCCAGGTCCACCCATATTGCCATAAATGGCACCTTTTTGATAGCTGTCTCATATTATATTGTGTAAATATACCTCATCTTTATCCACTCATTTGTTGATTGTCATTATCTAGCTGTTTCTAGCTCTTGGCTCTTGTAAATAAAGCTACAGTGAACCTGGGGGTGCATATATCTCTGCGAATAAGTGTTGCTGCATCTTTAAGAGAGATAATCAGCAGAAGATTAACTGTATCACATAGTATTTCCAGTCTCAATTTTTTGAGGATTCTCCATATCATTTTCCAAAATGTTTGCACCATTTGACACTCCCACCAGCAGTGTTTAAGTGTTCCGTTTACTCCACATTCTCTCCAGCACACGTTGTTTCTATTCTTTTGGATACCAGCCATTCTCACTGGTGTAAGGCGGGATCTCATTATTATTGTTATTTGCATTTCACTAATGATAAGAGTGGCAGAACATCTTTTCATGAACCTATTGGCCATTTGTATGTGTTCCTTAGAGAAGTGTTTATTAAGATCATCTGCCCATTTTTAATTGGATTGTTAGAGTTTTTTGTTGTTGAGTTCAATGGTTCTTTTTATTTTTTGGATATTAACCTCTTGTCAGACATATGATATGCAAATATATTCTCCAAGTTAGTAGAATGTCTTTTGCTGCACAGTGAAAGAACTCATCAAAACAAAAAAGCATCCTATGGCTGGAATTTTTGATGCAAGTGTGTTGGGAAGAAGGGAGAGTTTAGGGGGCCATTGCTGCAGTGGGGAAACCAGCCTTTGCCAGACTCCTATTAAGGCATCTACGCTTCACTTTTGAACTGCAGTTAGGACTACATGGAGGAAGATTCCAGATCCAGTGTCAGAGCTGGAGTCCTGTTGCATCTGATGACACCCTAGGTGGACACAAAGTCTCAGGTTCTCCCCAGTGGCTCCATGAAGAGGGTCCATGAGTTCCCATGCTCATACTGAGCACAGTCCTAGCTCACACAGCTCTAGGAGCTCCACCAGCCCCTGATCTCCTCTGTCTCACAGCCTGACCTGGATCCCCATCTGTTTCCCTGGACTTCTGCCTATAGTCTCAAACCTCCCAGCCAGCCTTTTCCAACTGCTACTGGGGAGATTTTTCTAAAATGATTGGGCCCACATTTTCTCCTGCTCCATAACCCACTTGATTTCTTGTGCCTGGTGAAGAAAAGCATGATCCTCGTCCCATCCACCTTTCAGATACACCTCCTGGCCGTATCTACCCACCTGGTCCCATGTTTCAGACATCTGGACTTGCCATCCACCCAATGCATTGGCCCTGCTCATCCTCTGTGTGAGTCAGAAGTAGCAAAGGAGAGAGAGAAGGTGTGGATGAGGGAGAGAGAAGACTAGCAGGTCAGAGGAAACCCAGTTGCTGTAAGGACTGAGGAAGTGGAAAAAGAATGGAAACTGACTGATCAGAGAGATGGCCATCTCTTTCCATGAGCGAGATCCTCATGAGTGGGAAGTTAGAGGAGGGAAACTGAAGGAGAATATGCCCAAGTACCCATAATCTAAAGTAAGAGGGGAACAGGGCAAAACAACAACTGCAGCTTAGTGGACTACGGTCCTTTAGAATGCACAGGCACACACATGCATGCACACGTGCACACACATGAACACACACATGCACGGGAGACACACAGTCACACACAGGCAGACACACATCCATGCATAGACATGCGTACATGTGCGCACCCACATGCACATGAGTACACACATGCACACAGATACACAGGCATGAACATACGTACACACATGCACACATACACAGGCACACAGGCACATACATGCACACATGCACATACAGGCATGTACACAAGCACTCTCGCCATTAGCTTCTTGCACAATGGGACCTCAACCCTCTCTTCAGAGCACTTCACTTGACTTCTTAAGGTTTGATATAAGTGACCTTGGAAGGTCAGGAGAACAAAGGAGAAAAAGTCTTGATTGGAATTCTAAATCAGAGTTGCTCAACTAGCATGTTGTGAAGGAATAATCTGGAAATCTTTTTACCCCATTCACCACTTACTTTAAATAACAGGGTCTTGGGCACACGCTCCTTCAGCTGCCCTCCTCTCACTTCCCACCCAGGAGGATTCTGCTCACGGAAAGAGATGGCCATCTCTGTCTTCCACTTCCTTGGTCCTTGCAGCCACTGGGTCTCCTTTGATCCGCCACTCTTCGTCTCTCTCTTGTTAAAGGGAAGGCTCCAGTTTCATAGGTCTGGAGTTGGCTCTGAGCATCTGCCATGCTCACAAGCTCCCAGGTTGCTGGCCACAGACCACACTGTAGTATGGATCTCATATCCATGTCACACAGGAAAGAAGACTATGGTATCCACCTTGCCTGCCAAATCAGTGGGTAAAGGGGAGAGGGGAAAGCAAGGTTAACATAAGTTCCCAGAAGACAGGGAGGATTAGACATTCAGAGAACAACCTGGGAATATATCATCCATTGCTTATAGACTTTTTGAATATGTACAGAGTAAGCCTATGCTCCCTCCCACCTTCAATCTGTTAATGAGATGATTTTATGAGTAGTTTTATAATATTAAGTCAATCAAGCATTTCTAGGATACAACTAACTTGATCATGATGTATTTCACCATATTTGTGATTGGATTCAGATTTTTATTAATTTGTTCAAATTTGTAATCAATATTCTTGAGTAGTGTAGTTTAATCACTCACCTGTGGAAGGACATTTTCTCTGTTTTCATTTGGAGATATTACAAGTAAAGCTGCCATGAATATCATGTACAGTTTTTGTGTGAAATTAATTTTCCATTTCTTTGGGATAAATGTCCAGGAGTGAGTGTGATTTCTGGGTCTTATATAAGTGTGATAGATATAGTTTCACTGCTCTTACAAGTCTTACACTACTAAGGTTTACTTTTATCTAATTGCATTGGCTAACATCTCAAGAAAAAGGTTAAACTGTACTGAAGATAGCAGGCATCTCTACCTTACTGGGGATACCTCGTGTTTTCCCATTAGTAGAACTCTGTCTTTAGGATATGAGTTTTCTGTATATCTGTAGTATCTCTCTGTGTTAGTTCACTAGAGCTGCCATCACAAAGCACCACAGACTGGGCATCTTCAAGTACTGATTTGCTTTGATGTCTAGAAACCAATAAAGTGCTGACAGAGCCAGGCTCCCTCTGAAATCTGTAAGGAGATTCTTTCTTGCCTATTCCTAGCTTCTGGGGCTTTGCCAGCAAGCCTGGATGTCACTTACCGTGTAGCTGCTGGAGGCTTGGCCCCATTGTCACATGATATTACTTCCCTGCATCTATGTCTCCTCTCTGGTCCTGTTGGATTAAGGGCCCACCCTCCTCCAGTATGATCTCATCTCCACTAATTACACCTGCAGCGACTCCAGTTCCCTGAAATTTCATTCCATCGCTGCTTCCTTTGTGTGTGGTTCTTCAGAAGGCCGATAGAAGGTTCACTTTCCTATGTATTGAAATCATCTCATCATTACGTCTGGAAGACCTGAGAATTTTCCTTTGTGTTTAAATCCAACAGTTTATGTCTCCGACTTGAGATGTGATCATTTTGGAACACTGTTTCAATCACTCGTTTCAGTCACTGAATCACTTGTGTTCCTGTACACGTTGACAGGGATGTACTGACTGCTCACTGTCCCAAACTACCTCTTCAGGGAAGTGAGTACAGCAGACAGCTCAGCAGACAGAGATGAGCTCCCTCTAGGATGGAGAAGGCTTGTTTAATGTCCAACTTAATGGAACAAATGGAAAGGGTGGCTCCTACAGAGCACAGAGCCTCGGGGCTGTCTCTGCAACACTGTAGGTGCAGACACCATCTGGCCCGCTGCACATCACCCTTTGAATATTGGGGAAAGGAAACCAATATAAAAATTGTAACACTTTAGATACTTCTATTGTTGTTAATAGTAAATTATGTTTACTCTCTGGCCCAAGAGTCTCATGTCTTCTGCTAGCATAGTGGTAAACTAACTTATTATAAATAAGATGAAATATAAGTTCTTTCATGATTCTTGACAACATGATTGACCATTTTAATATAGTTATTTAACATTATCTTATTTCTGGAAAGTTTTCTTGAACGGAAATATTAAATATTTGTTTTCTTCCTGTGTTGTTTCTCTTTCCTTTCAGAGTTTCAATTACATGTAGACTGAAACTTTTGTCCATTTTCCATTACTATCAATTTTTCTCTGTATCATCTTAGTTCTTTCATCATTTCATTTTCTTTATTTTTGTTGTTTTCCTGCCTTTCCTCAGCATTCTTTTTAAAAAATTTTATTTGAATACATTCCTTCTTGCATACCTAGTGATTTATTCTTTATTTCTGAAGTTGTATGGCCTTTACTTTCACTTCTTTCCTGAGTTTGATCAACTCTGGTTGCATTTATTCTTAAGTTTTGTTCACTTATGCTTTTAGTTTACATTTTAATTTATGATTCTAGCTTTTTAAATTTCCAAATACCTTTTAAAGCACGTGTAACTCAGACTGAAGCATATGTTATCACCTCTCATTTTGTGGGCATTTGTTGGGGAAGACTTTTGATCAGCTAATGGTCTTGCTGGTTGGATTTATTTTTTTATTTCTCCTATTCATAAGCACTGTGTGGACACAGTTCCTACTTTCTAAATACCCTTTTCTTTCAAATTAATGAAGTTCAGTTGCTTTGTGAATGACGATGAAGGGAATAAAAAGAGTTGGTATATCTTGTTCTTTCTTCATTTCTGCTAGATCCATAACTTTCCTCTTGCTCCTTTCCTTTCACTGTCCTATCTACAAGGGGAGCACTTCATATCTACCTACTCCATTATCTCCTGTAGTTGTGCTTCTCTGAGCCTGACAAGTTCAGTCCTCTCAGATTCCACCACTTCCCTGTGGCTTATGCTTTGATGATCTTGTACTGGACCTATCTATGTTCAGTATTTTGACACTTACCATTGCACTTTCCTTTTCTGGGAGTGATCTTGAAAGTACTTTGTCTATGTCTTCTCCTTGTTTCTCCTTTTACAAAATATGCTCATAAGCTTCTCTTCCTCTCTCGCCTACCTACAGACCTGCAGTAGCACCAGAAGCTCTCTTGGAATATGCCGTTGTTTCTCAATTTATTCTTAAACTTTAAAGTCATCTCTGTCTCCTAGTGTTGTAGAGGTGTGGATCACGAGTGATTCTATTTGCTCTTTCTTTTACTGTATTGAATTTAGTTAAGATATATGAAGTTAAGTAGATTCAGACAGTGGCTATTGTTTTTCCATTCCTGGAGCTCTCCCCATTCTGGGTATTTCTATTTTGATTCATGAATTACATAGTAGGTATTTTATTTCAATGTGTATGGAGTTTAAAATTTATTTTTATCTACTTATTTCTCACCTAATCGCATTAAGATCAGATATATGGTCGTTACGTTATTGATTCTTTGAAACATACAGAGACCTAATGATCTACTTTGGGATTAGCTTTTATAGATGATCGCTGTGTGCTTGAGAAGAATGTGCATGCTCCAAGTGTCTGTGAGTTTATGCGTGTGTGCGTGTGTTTCTTGGATCAAGTTTGTTAATTGCATTGTTCAAACAACAAAAAAAGTTGTTGTCTGCTTGAGCTAATGAGAAAAACATGTCAAAAATTTCCCAGTGTAATATATATTTACCAATTTATCTTTACTAGTCTGTCAGATTTTGATTATGAATTTTGAGACTATGTTACTGAGTATATTCAATTTCATAATAATGATCTCTTCCTACTGAATTAAAGATTTTATCAATATGTTTTGACCCTCTTCATCTTTTAAAGAAATCTGTAATTAATATAGCTATGACAGATTTTATTTGGGTTATTTGCGTTGTTACCTGGCCAATAACTCTAGATACTTTTATTGTCAGACTATCAATGACCTTTTACTTTTGCAAGCAGAATCTTTATGGATTTTTACATTTAATTTGCTAATCCTATCTTTTAACTAGATAGTCTGGTACATATATTGTGATTTATACAGAATATTTTCCTATGTTAATTTGTGGTTACTATTTACCCTGATTTTGTTTAATTTTCTTTTTTTTTTTTTTTCATTTCAGAGAGTGTGTTTTATTTTGTTTTGTTTTAAGGAGCTGATTTCACTTGCTATGAAAAAATTTTTATCTGGAATTAGCTATCCTATCAGTTATACTTTAATATTTTCTTCTGTCAAATCCAGATAAAATAAAATGAATGTCATGCAATTGTATACACATATGTAGACATAAACATATGTCTATTTATACCTATTTTTCCAAAAATGAACATACATTATTTTTGTAATCCAAAAGTGATTTAGAGATAGTTTAATATAAGAATAGGTAGATAACTAAATAATATCTATGTGGAAATGATATTGCTGTTATAACCAAGCAGATTTAACAACAGTAATATAAAAAAGTGGCCTGAAGGCATGGTGCTATCTCCTCAACTGCTCCTTCCCTAAATGTTTTCACCTGTGATAAACAAACACATTCAGAAGAACAACGGGTGCTGGCAAAAGTGTCTGAGATGAGTTGCTATGGTGAGGATACCAGATCTAAAAAAAAAAAAATACTGCTTGAGGCATACTTGTTCTTAAATTTTATACATTGTTGATCTGATATTCATATAATCAAATGCCTTATATTTTTTTTTATCTGCAACACTAGCCTGAGGGTCAGCCTCAACCATTCATTACACTGGGGAGACAGCAGGGTAAGATGTCTCTTGTTTGTAAGCCTCTGACCTTTCTCTACTGAAGGTGACTGAGAAACATTAGAAATGTATGTTCTCTATCTGGACACCCAGACTCATCATCTCTTACCTGAGGACACTGTTGCCACTGGTTTTCAGACTAATAAGCCAACACACTCAAAATCCCATCTGGCCGCTCACCAACAACTCCAGCACCACTGCCACCCCCAGCACCAGCACCACCCCAACACACACAGACACACACACACACACACACACACACACAGACACACACACACACACACCATTCTACCAAAGGCAGACCTCAGACCTCAGATACTGGAACAGAGTAGGGCTCCAAACTGAATGCAATGCTAATCGTGTTACTTATTGGCCCCAGAGCTCCAGAAAAGACAGCTAACCAATGACCCACACGAGCTTCTCTTACTCAAACAACAACAATTTCTTTGATTCTAATGGGCATGAGTCCTCAAAATCACTGCAACTCCTTCTGGAGTTTTTGGTCACCCTTTCCCTAGTCCTTACCCATTAGTTTTCTTGCTCACATTTATTCAGGTGTCTTCTGTCTTTCCTCATCTATGCCTAACTAATTATAGTGAGTTAGGAATTCACCATCTGTACAAATCTCTAAGTTCCCGGTATTTTCCTCCTTTATATCTGTGATGATTATCTCTCAGTTTAGCTCTCCATGAGAGCATAAATTCTAACTCTGACAGGCCTGGATTTGAGACTTAGCTCAATCATTTCCTGGTTTGGGACTTTGACCAACTTTCTAAACGTCTCTGAGTCTCACATCGCTCATCAATAAAACAGAATTAGTACAAGTGACTTCTTTGAATCAGACCTTATTCTATTAGAAACCATTCAGACTAGTTGAGGAAAAATCTTTACAAACTTCATATTTGAACTAGATGGTATCCTTTGAGAATGAATACAGATTAATAGGGAAAAGGCAGAGTCCACGTGCAGTATGACTAGATTAGCCAAGTTACAATACATCCACACGTTGGAAAAGCATGCAGGGAAAAAAGTGAGGATGCTCTTTAATCTCACAACTATGAGTAGACACTATTGTAGTGAGAAAATAGAGTGTATAATAATCTTCCTTTTATATAAGAAAGGAGGAACACAGACATGTTTTTATTTGCTTATTTTCTATAAATGAGACACAGGACTTCATAGAAATGGTTAAACCTGACATAAGGTTGGTTGGGTGACTGTGGTGGCAAAACAGTGGTTGAGAGCAGTTGTGGAAAGAGGTTTCTCACTACATGTCATTTTATTTGTCTTGATTTTGGAACCATATGAATGTATAATTTATATAAAAATAAATTGAAAACTAAACATTTTTCAAAATTAAAAAAGTTCTAACTCTAAAAATTATGAGGTAAGTAAGACAACGTCTGTAGAGTGTAGTTGTGTTTATTGCCTGTGAATATGTTTGTGTGGGTCCCTGCAGAGTGGGCACTCATTACATACAGTGCCTTTTCCTTTCGCAGGGAAATTTTTAATTATAAAACTTTGATTAGGGAAAATTTTACAAGTCATAAAAGACCTAAGGAAAAACTATCAGGGTGGAAACTACACTATGGCAATAATCATGATGTCATACACACAGATGTCAAATTGCAACGTCACGTATCTGAAACTTATATAATGTTATTAATCAATGTTACCTCAATAAAAAACATTTAAATCAACCATTACCCCAGAACTCAAAGATAACTCTGTTTACATGGAAATATGTATTATATATACATATTTATATTTTATTCTGCATATTCCTTAAAGCAAAGCCATCCCTTGCCATTTCTGTTTTTAATATCTACAGTGTACTCTATTATAAAAATGGCCTTTTGTCACCTGTTTAATTTTCCATGTCCCCATGGTCCTATCAACTTGAGGATAGGAGCTATATCTTATTCATCTTTTTGTCTTGTGTGTGACAAGCAGAAAAATCTGGACAAATGTAATAAAGTAATTATCCAAAAATTATCGAAGTGGTCACTGTCGGTTGAACTTTTGGGTGGTTTCCAATTGTTTTTACTCCTCTAAATAACACTAGCCCTGTCATCTTACACATAAGTCACAAATCCCCACACTTGTCTTTACTTGTTTCCTTAGGCAAAATTCCTAGAAGTGGAATTACTGGCTCAATGGATAGGAAAAACTTTAAGGTTGTTGAAATCACATTGCTAATTCGCCTTCCAAAAAGTTGTCCCAGTCTGCACTCTTGCAGCTGCTCACGGGAGGCCAAGCATCGGTGCTCACTGAAATTAGGAGCGCCTACTCTTGAAATCTTTGCTCATTGTCTGGAAAGAGAAAAGACAACCTATTGCTTTTGTTTAAGTGTCTTTAATTGTTTTATTAAGGCTAATCAGGTTTTCAAATTGTATTAAACATGATTTTTAAACCAATTATCTGCTCATACACCTAGTCTCTCTACTTGGGCCTTTATGTTTTTCTTCTATGTCTTCTGTTTTTAAATTTTGAAACTCTCTGCTTGTCTCTTGCTTCATAGTTTACCTAATTATCCCCAGGGAATTCTTTTTAATAACAGATTTGAAGAAACATATTATGAAAAATTACCAAGAGACATAAAAGCAGAGAGATTAATACCATGAACCCCACATTCCTGTCACCCAACTTCAACAATCCTAAACACTTCAACAATATTATTTGATTTATTTCTTCTGCAACACACACATGACAAAAATTGCTTTTCTGGAGCATTTTAGACATAGCATTTTACCCATAAGTAGCCAAAAATTTTTAAACCGCCATGATTATTTCTAATATTTAAGGACGCAAATGGACTCTACAATAGGAATTATTGATAACATTTCAGAATCCCGCCCTCTCTAATTCCTGCACAGTTAGCCAACTCTTTCTTTACATAAACTGTGGTCAGTCTTTGCTCTTCTTCAGCTCACCTGCGTAGGCTCCAGGCAGTACTGGTGAAATAGGGCAGCCACGCGTCTAGAACACACAAATGACCAAGGCCTTGTCAAAGTCACTCAGAGGAGAATCATCTATTCACATGTGCTGAACAAATAAACAACTCACTTCTAGGCTTATGTTTTGTTAAATAATCACCCACTTTCATCAAACTCATAATTCAATAACAGTAACACTGGTAAATCTGAATTTATCTTCCTTAAAGTCAAGGCTCATTTGGAGAAGAAGATGGGTACATTGTTCTCCCCTTCCTGTGAAATGGATACATCTTTGCCATGATGGAAGCAACGAACCCCACTTCCCTATGCAGAGGGGGCATCACAGTTTAAGCTGAACTCAAACATGGTGGTAGAATCTTTATCTCTTCTGTTGGAATCCTTTTACCCAATTTCAAATCTCTGCAGCTACCAGAATCCAAGTAAAAATGAGGATGATGGGAGTGTGGGGAGTTTGAGGTGGGGGGGGAGGGGGAGAGAGAGAGAGAGAGAGAGAGAGAGAGAGAGAGAGAGAGAGAGATCATGAGGAAGACATGTCTGCAAGACAGCAAAAGTAGTTTTTAAAAAATAAGTGCTTGCAAAGACATGCTGTAGCCAGGCTGAGAGAGGAGAAGGCTGTCACCCCCGTGCTCGGCCACTCGGCCCCGTGCTAATCCTGGTGACAGCAACAGGAGCCGCTGGAATCTGAGCCACCCCTGACTTCAGCATCTGGCGCTGGAGGCGGGAGCCTAGGGACCTGCGGACACCGTGTCATGCAAGAAAAAAACACACCAGCTTGTCAAGGCCTGGACTGGCCATGGCTGGGATCCCACTGTGCTCCAGAAAATGCAAATGTCCTATATGGCTCAGGCCTGCCCTGGGGTTGAGCCTCACCCTGCACCAGCCCTTTGGCCCCTGCCACTAGGCTGGGAGGGGCAGGGAGAGCAAATGAGTGGCAGCTCAGCCTGCTTTTACCAGGGGACATTCTTGTGCGAGTGAGTCCCTGTCAGCGTGTCCCACTACGGGGACTGAAAATGACAAAGCACCTGGTTCCAGATGAAGCCCGCTGTCAGGAGGTAAACAAGGAGGGTTCCTGGGGATTACAATGTCAGCCGCCCAGAGCGGGAGCTGCCAGTTTGCTTGCGGTCAGTGCTGGGAAGGCTCTTAAGGCCCGAGAGCTGCACGAGGTGCGTGAAATCCGAGCGCTGCCCTTCGGTGGAAAACCTGGGAGCGCAGAGGCAGGCTCGCTCACTCTGAAACGTGTTCAAAGAAGAGTCTTTTGAATTAAAATAGATGCCCTCCAGAAATAATCTTGTTTTGAAACATCAGAAATCTTAGGAAGAGGAAAAGGCTATCAATACACTTACCCTTTGAATCTGTTACGGCCCTTGCTATTTATAATATATTTTCCTCCATGTGGCTTAAAATAATCAACAGACATTATCACATTAACTCTTGCAACCCACCCTGACCTTCCGCAGACTCCTGTCCTTCAGGGCCGCAGGGGACACGGCTGGGGCTCTGGTGGCTGCGGCTGCTGCCGCCCTCCCAGCCTCTGGTCCCACTGGCCGCCGGTGTCCTCTTCCGCATGGGCGCCCGGCGGCCGGAAGCCGCCCAGGCAGGGACGAGAGCATTAGCGCGCCAGGCCCCTAGAGGCTTCCCAGGCCCAGGTCCCGCTTCTGGTGTCACCTTGAGGTCCATCCTTCAGTCACTGTGGTCAACCATAGAACTCCGGCTTCCGCAAAGTACTTCTTAGGAAAAAAGGGAATTAGAGCAGAGTCAAGTCATCTCGAGAGGGATACAAAATGGCAACCTACACAATACTTGCATGTTAACACTCGGGAATTCACATGAAATTCCTGTATCAGCATCAGCAGCTAGTGGCCTTGTCCCTTTGGTGGGAAGTAAGTAATGCTGTGAATCTATGAGTGGGCAGGGCACACACTTTCCTGGAAAAGATGCTGCTGATCCCTCATAGGTGTTGGAATGTGACCTTTGCCAGGCGGGGGCAGAAGCAAGTTTTCTGGAGGTCGAAACATATACAATTAGAGGGCACATTTTAAGGAAAACAATGCAAAACTACAAAGTTAAATGCAAAACGATTGTTTACTTAGAATGAGAAAAAAAATGATGGCAAATTAAAAATTTGATGTCAGTGTGCCCTGGTGGCTCAGGAATTAAGCCCATGCCTGGGGAGCTGTTCACATACAGCACAAAGGTCTGAGCTGTCAGCCTGGGATCAGGGGTGAACAAGCACATAAATAAAATGCTTCTTCCTCTCTCCCCTCCCTCCTGACTGCTGCCTGCCTACCTTCAATCATGTCTGTTTCTTTCTTCTTAATAAATATGAAATAGATTTGATGACACAACAATTAACACAATTATAAAATAATATCAATATGCACATACCATAAAATCCAGAAAATAACATATTTTTAAAAATAATACTTCATTGCAAGACATGCCTTTATAATGCTTTTACCTTATAGTTTTTAGCTGCATATTCTTTAATTTTCCACCTGAAAATAATTTTGCAATGTTTTCTCTTGAAGGAAGAGAAAGAAATTCACATTTTCCTCTAGGTCAGCTGTTTGAAATTTAAATTATTGATAGTTTAGAAAAGTCTTTTCTGTAGCTTCGCCCCATATGATTAATAATGTCATATACATTTTTAGAATTTTTTGTCAAAATTAGGATAATGTTTATCAAGTTTTCTTCATCTATGAGTTGCTTCAGTTTTACTCCAGGTTTGAAATACTGCTATTGCTTAGGAAGCTTTATCAATTCTATTTTATATGATTTCCATAAAAAGGGGAAAAAATATATAGAGAGAACAATTATAATCACTTGATATTTCATAAGTGACTTTCTGCTTTGACCAGGCGTTGATGAGAACTGATCCCTTTGCTCACATTTTATGGCCCAGTAATCAGGAGTGTCCTGCTCTCAGGCTTGTGCATCGCCAACCTCCATGATCCATGTACTTCAGGAGCTGGTGACATGGCTACACTCACATCATGACGTGGAGGGTTTACAGAATGAGCAGTAGGAACAGTCGTGGAAGTCATCCCCATGCCAGCAAGGTCAGCAATGACTTACCCTTGAGAGTGATGCAAACCACAGACACGTAACCCCCAACAGCCAAACCAAATGCAGTCCAACCCAAACCCTGCTTAATAGATACCAGAAATGCCCTTAGCCACTTTAACCCCCTCAGACACAAGAGAAGTAAGACAGAGCAGAAGAAAGAATGGAAAGTGAGAGAGGTTGTGTTATTGTAGTTCAAACTCCTCACCTTTGCAGATTTTATAAAAACTCAACAGCATGTGAGCATATTGAATAGGTCCCTCCCAGATCCTTGAAAGGGGCCTATAAGAGAAGGGAATTCACTTGCTTCCATGTGAATCGCCCTTGGGTGGATAACAAGCTTTCTTGAATGGAAAAGACAGGTTAAATGATCAGCAGAGGGCCAGACTTCCATGTTATCCATAACCCTCGGGATCTAAGCCATAACCCTGTATGAAAACCCTTACTGTAGGACCACTAATTATTGCAGTGACTAATTACCCAAAATAATCTTTTGGAGCTTTGTCAAAGACTTGATTCATGGAGGAAATACTCATATATGGCTGTGCCCACCAGATGTGCCCTACCTCCAGAAAACTGGCAGAGGACTGATGTGCACACAGGAGGCCAGGCTACAGACAGAGAGGTGAGAACTGCCCAGGACTCTTAGGGCCAGGATTAGGCTCCTCCTGAACTGTCCTTCACCCAGAGTGCTTTCTACTAGTTCAGAGAATCTCAGCTTTAAGGTGGGTCTCACATCTCTTCTCGCCCTGCTGAAACACCACCTGCACAGACTTCTAATGTCTTATCCAGTGTACTGATCAAGTATTGCTCCAAGGATGTGCAACCAATCACCCTCAAAAATGATTGCTTTAAAGTCATTTATTTTCAGGCTCTGCTTTTGTGCCATAGGATTGTGGCACAATCCTATGCACTTCACATCTTCCTTGGAAGAAAAACCTACACCTTTTTTTCTCAAGATGATGTCCAGAGGTACAAGATATTGAGTAGAAGCTTCTTAAGGCTCTTAAGATGTAGGGTTGGAAGTTTCCACTCTGGCTTTCATCCACATGCCATCGACTATAGCATATGACCAAAATCAAAGTCAAGAGTATAAAGTGTACTCTCCTCATGAGGCTATGACCAAGGTGTGAATGCAGGAGGGGTCGAAAGTTGGGATCAATCATCAATTTACCACACCTAGGGAGAAACACAGATGACCTAGCAGCCAGACCAGTAGCCCACTGTAGAGATGAGAGAACTGGGGAGCGCCACAGACAGCACAGCATTAGCACGACCCTTGGCAGGGACAAATGTGGACAGCTGGGTGGATTTGTAGCAGAACCACTCTTCCCAAAGAGCACTGACTAACAGATCGATGCCCATCTGGAAGAGGTTTTCAGTGACATTCCATCAGCTTCTGCCCTGCTCCACTATTTACATTCACATCTTGGATGTAGGTATTGGAATCATGTTTTATCAGATTTGCAGATGACACACAGATGAGTAGCGTGACTAATGTCCTTTTGATGATAATATCAAAATTCAAATTTGTATCCACAAGCTGGATTTATGGGCCCAAAGCAACAAGGACAAATAAATAAATACAGGGAACAGCATTTGTCGAATACCTATTACATGCCAGGGGCACACATTAATAAATCCTTCCCACAACACTTCACAGGTTAAAAAAACTACATCCTAGAAAAAGAAGAAGTACATCCAAATAAATGGAAAGAAGGAAATAAAAGCATGAAAATAAATGGAGGGCAGAAAGACAATAGAGAAAATCAACAAAGCCTAAGTTTGTTTTCTAAAAAGATCACCAAATTGACAAATTTAGCTAGGTTGATTAAGAAAAAAAGAGAGAAAATTTAAATCATTAAACTCAGGAATGAAAGGGAGGACATCATTAATGACCTTACAAAAATGGATTAGAGGAGAATAGTCTAAATAATTGTGTATCAACAAATTAGTTAACTTAAGTAAAATGGACAAATTCCTAGAAAGACAAACATCACTGAGACAGACTCAAGAAGAAATAGTAAGTAAATCTGGATAGGGGTATAATAAGAGATAAAATTAGTAATTTAAAAAATCTCCATAATAGTAATTACCCCAATTCCAGAAGAATTCACTAGGGAATTCTACTAAATATTCAATAGCTTGATACCAACCCTTCACAAACTCAGTAAAATTAGAAGAGGAAACACTTTTCAACTCATTCAGTGAAGTCAGTATTACCCTGACATAAAAATAAGAAAGTAGGGAACCCTTTAGAACAATATTCTTAATAACTATAGCTGCAAAAGCCTTCAACAAAATACTAGCAAGGCAAAACCAGCAACATGCAAAAATAATTATAAGCCATGAACAAGCGGGATTTGTCCAGAGCAAAAATGTGTCTAACTTTCAAAAATCAATTAATGTAATACACCTTATTAATGGACTTACTGACAGAAATAACATCACTTCAATAAAAGCAAGAAAAGCATTTGATAAAAATCAATATCTTTTCATGATGAAAACACTCAACAAATTAGGAACAGATGGGAGCTTCTTAACCTGCTAAAAGGCATCTAAGAAAAAAGCACGACTAGCGTCAGACTAAATGGTGAAAGACTAATTGTTTTCCTCCTAACATTAGAAGCAAGATAAAGATGTCTATTCTCATCACTTCTATTTAGCATGTACTGGACATTCTCAGGGCAGTTGGTAAGAGAAAAGAATAAAAAGCATCAAGATTGGAAAGTAAGAAGTAAAACTCTGCTTCAGATGACATTATTTTGTTTACAGAAATGGTAAGAAATCTACCGAAATACTACTAGAACTAATAAACAAGTTCACCAATGTACAGTGTCAATATATAAGAATCAGCTGTATTTTATACATTAGTAATTCAAAGTTGAACAATTTAAAATTTAAATAAAAATTTATCAGCAATAATAAATACTTAGGCACAAATTTAACAAAAGAAATGTAAATACTTGTTGAAAATGACTTGTTGAAAGAATTTAAAGAGATCTCAATCAATGGGAAGACATATCTTCATTGTTTGGAAAATAATATTTTTGAGATGTCAATATTGTCCAAATTAATGTACCGATTCAGTGCAATATCTATCAATCCCAGCTACCTTTTTTTTTTTTACAGAAATTGAAGAGCTGATGCTAAAGTTCATGTAGAAATTTAATCTTGAAAACAAAGAACAAATTTAGAAGACTTACACTTCCTGATTTCAAAACTTTCTGCAATGATACAGTAATCAATACGGTGTGGTGCTGGCATAAGAACAAACATACAGATCAATGGAATGAAACTGAGAGTCTAGAAATAAGCTTACATTTATAGTCCATTGATTTTAAACACGGGTACAGAGTCCATTCAATGTGGAAAGAAAAGTATCTTCAACAAATAGCGGTAGGACACCTAAATATCCACATGCAAAAGAATGCAGTTGGACTCTATTTTACTTCATAGGCAGAAATTAATTCAAAATGAGTCATAGACTTAAATACATCCAGTAAAACTATAAAGCTCTTAAAATAAAGCCTAAGAGTTAATCTTTATGATTTAAGATTGGGCAATGAAATCTTAGATATGAAACTGAAAATGTGAGACACTAAGGAGAAAATAGATAAGTTGGACTTCAGAATTAAATACATTTACGCTTTAAAGGATATCATTAAAGAAGTAAAAACTTGAGAGGTGGCCACGCTCAAGGTGGCGTCGGTCGAGGTTGAGCCCGAAGGCTCCCTGGGGAAAGCCCCACAGCTTTCCAGAGTTCGCAAGGATGAGGAGTCTGTGGAGCTTCAGGGGCGCACTGAGGGCACCCACAGCATTGAAAGAGCTTGGAGAGGAGCATCAGACTTTGAAGTTGGGTGAGAGAGACGTGGGGATTCTGCAGAGGCAACAGCAGCAGCCATGGCCGTCACAGAAACGGCCGTGGCGGCTGCTTTAGTTACCAGCAGCACAGACGTGGCACCACCAGAAGCTGCAAGCCCCAGGGGAGTCGATGAGGGAGGGAGGAACGAGGGCTGCTGCCTGTATGAACTCTCGGCATGAATAAAGCTCAGAAGGAGAGATTACGGGCAGCAAAACTAGTTGCATAGAGGAGACAGCATGGCAATCCTCTGCCCCACACCTTGGGACTCAGGCTCCAGCGGCTGAGTGTTCTGGTGATGCAGTCTGTGAGAGGCAGGACTCGGTTTTGGTGACTTGGTGAGGATGGCAGCCCTAGTCTGTCCTGTGGAGACAGGTCTCCCAGCCCCATCCAGTCAGTGCTACCAGCGGAAACAAGCGCCCTAACCCAAACAGGTTGCAAAATGGTTGCCCTACTCCCCCAAGTGGCAGCCATCTTCACTCCCTGACACAGCAAAAAACGCACTACAGAAGCCGGTCAGGGTCAAAACTAGAGCACCCCTTTGCAGAAAGACAAAAAACTAGCAGTTGATCAACAAAAACTCATATCATGGGGGTAAAGGAATGACACAACACACCTGAAAACCTCAAGATATGGAAACACAACAAAATGACAAGTCACCAGAAATCAATTTTGAAGACATGAAAGAGTGGTCATTTTTAGTAGATAAAGAATTCAAAGCTCAAACATAAAGAAATTCAGAGAGTTAAAAGAAAATTCAGAAAAATAAGCCAAAAGACTTCAAAAATCCAGTGAGAAAAAGGCAGACATAGAATTTCTACAGAAAAAAATCAAGAGACAGGATCTAAAGGAGGTAAAAAATGTAATTAAGAATAATATAGAAAGCCATGGGAACAGAATAACCCAAATGGAGGAAAGAATTAGTGATCTAAAGAATATTAATAAAGAAAGGAGCCAGGTAGAAGAAGAAAGAGAAATTAAATGCAAAAAAGAAGAGGAGGAGGGGAGGGGGGGAGGGGGAGAAGGAGCATTATCTGATAGGATAGGCCACATAAGAATATTGGGTATCCAGAAGATGAAGGGAAAAAGAAGAAACAGAGAAGAAATTCAATAAAATAATTGCTGATAACTTTCCAAATCTAGGGAAGAAAATATACAAGTCAACAAAGTCAACAGAACACCAAGTTATATAAATGCAAAAAAACCCTACACCAAGACATACAGTGAAACCAAAGAAAAAATTCTAAAGCCGGACAGGGGAAAATAAAAGCCAGAAACATAGAAAAATTCTCCCATCAAACTAATCTCAGATTTCTCAGTAGATACTTTACAGACTAGAAGAGAATGAAATGATGTCTTGAAAATACTGCAGGATAAAAAGTGCCAGCCAAAAATACTATATCCTGCAAAATGCTGAAGTTCAACGAGGAATAAAGTTTTTCCCCAACAAAAAAAACTTAAAAGATTTTGCTGTCACGAGACCTCCTCTACAAGAAATGTTAAAAGAGGCTCTCCTAGCTAAACCAAAGTCTACAAAAATCTGAACAAGGTAACAAATAAACAAAACCAGAAAACAAAAATCAAAATGGCAGTAGCAAGCCTTAAATATCAATAATCACTCTAAATGTAAATGAACTGAATTCACCAATTAAGAGGCACAGAGTAGCTAAATGACTTTAAAAAGCCGATTTTATGCTGTTTGCAAGAAACTCACCTAAGATCAAGAGACAAGCACAGATTTAAAGTGAATGAACGGAGAATGTTACTCTAAGCCAAAGGCAAATCTGAAATATCAGGAACTGCTATACTCATCTCAGATAAAGTAGTCTTTCAACTAAATAAGGTAAAAAAAAATATATGGTCATTGTATAATGATAAAGGGATCAACACAACTTGAAGACAATATTTATTAGTATATATGCACCCAATGAAGATGCACCCAAATATATCAAGCAAATATTAACAGATCTAAATAGAGACATTGACAGCAATATAATAATAGTGGGAGACTTTAGCAATCCTCTTTCAGTAAAAAATACATCATCCAGACAGAGAATAAAGAAAGGTCTTTAAACAACAAAATAGAAGAGATGGATTTAACAGATGTATATAGAGTACATCACCTTAAAACAACTACACATTCTTTCAAGTGCTCATGAAACTTTCTCAAGGATAGACCATATGTTGGGACACATAAAGGTCTCAATAAATTTTTAAAGACTGAAGTCACATCTAGCAATTTTCAGATCATAACAGCATCAAATAGAGATCAACCAAAAGTAGGAGAGAAAAACTGCCGAAGAATTGAGAATAAACATGTTACTGAGCAACCACTGGGTAAAGAAGGAAATTAAGAATTAAATTTAAAAATAAGTGGAGTCAAATTAAAATGAAGACATGACATATCAGAATCTGTGGGATGAAGCAAACATGGTAATAACAGGGAAATGTATAGCAATACTATCCTAGCTCAGGAGCAATAGTCACAAATGAAAAACCTAAACCCTCACATAAAGGAACTATAAAAAGAAAAATAGAAAAAACCTAAACCCAATATGAGGAAGGAAATAATAAAACTTAGGGCAGACATCAATGAGGTATATATCAAAAAGACTATCCAAAAATCAATGAAACCAAGTTTTTTTTTTTAAAGAATAACCAAAATAAGCCACTAGCCAGACTCCAATAAAGAGGAGAGAGAAAATACAGATAAATAGAATCAAAAACGAAAGAGGAATAATCACAACAGTTACCCCAGAAATACAGAGGATTGTAAGAGAATATTACATCCAACTATATGGCAACAATTTGGATAACCTAGAAGAAATGACACATTCCTGGAAACATACAAAATTCCAAGACAAAACAAAGAACTAGAAACTATGAACAGATCTATCACAAGCAAGGAAATTAAAACAATAATTAAAAATCTCCACAAAAGCAAAAGCCCTGTATTAGATAACCAGTGAATTCTACAAAACATTCAAAGAAGAATTCCAATCCTTCTTAATATTTTTAAAAAATTGAAGATGGCAAACTTCCAAGCACTTTCTATGATGCCAATATTATGCTTTTCCAAAACCAGGCAAAGATAGCACCAAAAGAGAAAATTGCAGACGAGTATCTTTCATGAATATTGATGGAAAAATTCATAACAAAATACTAGCAAACAGAATTCAATAGTATATTAAATTAATCATACACCATGATCAACTGGGAGATTCAAGGATAGTTTAACATATGCAAATCAATAAATGTGACATATCACTTTCAAAAAGGACAAAACCACACAAGTATCTTAATAAATGCAAAAAAATATTCTATAAGGTTCAACACGCTTTTATTTTGGAAACCTTCCAAAAATAGGAATAAAAGGAACGTACTTCAACATAATAAAGGGTATCTATGTCAAACCCACAGTCAACACTATACTCAATGGAGAAAAACCAAAATCTTTTCCTCTAAGATCAGGAACAAGGCAAGGATGTCCACTCTCACCATTGCTATTTAACACAGGGTTGGAGGTCCTGGTCAATGCAATCAGACAAGAAAAAGATATAAAAGTTACCCGAATCTGAAAGGAAGAAATGAAACTATCACTATTTTCAGATGACATGATAATATATATATATATATGTATATTCCCAAAGAATCAAGTAAAAAGTTCTGAGAAATAATAAACAAATACAGTAAAGTGGCAGGCTACAAAATTAATATTCAAAAATCTTTTACATTTTTTATGCTAACAATGAAAATGCAGAATGAGAACTCAAGAAAACAATACCGTTTACAATTGTATCAAAAGCAGTGAAGCCCTTGGAATAGACTTAACCAAAGAAATAAAACACTTGCAGCCTTAAAACTACAGGACATTGCTAAAAGAAATACATGACACAAAGAAATGGAAAGATACTCTGTGCTCATAAAATGGAAGGATTAACATGTCAAATAGCCATACTGCCCAAGGTAATATATAGATTTAATGCTGTCCCCAGAAAAACTCCAAAGATACTCTTCACAATAATAGAACAAAATATCATGAAATTTATTTGGAACTGCAAGCAGCCCAAGACAGCAAAACAATCCTGAGGATAAAAACAATAGTGGAGGAGTCATGCTCCCTGACTTCAAATACTACCACAAAGCAATAATAATCAAAACAGCATGTTATTGAAATAAAAACAGAAACACAGATCAATAGGAACAGAATTGAAAGCCCAGAAATAAACCCACACATACATGGACATTTAATTTTCATCAAGGAGCCAAAAACTTACAACATGGCAAGGATGGTGTCTTCAATAAATGGTGCTGGGAGAACTGGACAGCCACATGCAAAGGCTGAAACTAAATAATACCATACACAAAATTTAACTCAAAATGTAGTAAAGACTTAGGTGTAAGGCCCGAAGCCATAAAATACATAGAAGAAAATGTAGGTGAAACACTACTAGATATTGACCTAAGAGATATATTTGGGAATTCAATTCTACTAGCTAGGGAAATAAAATCCAAGATTAACAAATGGTATTACATCAAACTAAAAAACTTCTGCATAACAAAAGAAACATCAAAACAAAAAGGCAAGGGAAGATATTTGGCCATTACTCCTCTGACAAGCTGTTAAAGTCCAAAATATATAAAGAACTCATAAAATTGGACTTCAAACAAACAATAGATTAATAACAGGCACAAGTCCTTAATATACACTTCTCCAAGGATGAAATACAAATGACCAACAGGTAAATGATATTTTACTTCTCTTGTCACTAGGGAAATGCAAACCAAAACAACAATGAGAAACCACCTCACACCCATGAAAATAGCTATCATTCAAAAGGAAGGATACAACAAGTGCTGGAGAGGATGTGGAGAAAAGGAAATTCTAATTCACTGTTGGTGGGAGTGTAAAATGGTGCAACCATTTTGGAAAGCAGTATGGAGCTTCCTCAAAGAATTGAGACTGGAAATTCCATGTGATCCAGTTATTTCTCTACTGGGTATTTACCCTAAAAGCACAACAACACTTATTCACAAAAATATATGCACAACCATATTTATTGTAGCATTATTTATAATAGCCAAGAGCTGGAAACTATCTAAATGTCTGTCAATAGATGAGTGAATAAAGAAGATGTGGCATATATACACAATGAAATACTATGTGGCCATCAAGAGGAGAGAAACCCTGCCTTTTGCAACAACATGGGTGAACTTGAAGAGAATTATGCTTAGTGAGATAAGCCAGAAGGAGAATGACAGATATTGTATGATATCACCCCTATGAGGTGCATAGAGATAAAAAGCAAATAAATGATCTAAATTAAGTGTGGGGTGGGGCAGGGTGGGGGAAAATGGGGGAAACAGGATTAATTATAAAGGGAAAGAAGGAATGGTAGGAGTGGTAAAACTACAGATGTAAATTTGCTGTCATATATACTTCAAGCGGAATTAATGTTAACAGGCAGTATTCCTTCAATAATATTAATTAAAAATTTAAAAAAACAAAAAGTAAAAACTGAACCCACACAAAATAAAAGTATTTCTATGTCATATATCTGATATGACTTGTATCTATAATTTAAAAAAAAGAATTTTTATAACTCGGCAACAAAAAGACAAATGATCCAATTTAAACATGGGCAAAGGATTTGAATAGATATTTTCCCCACAGAAGATATGTGATAGTTTATAGATACATGAAAAGATATTCAAAATCATTAGTCATTAGGGAATGCAAATCAATTAGACATCATTCATATTACTCAGAAAATATAATGAAAGAAACAACTGTGTTGGTGAAGAACTGGATAAGACCCTCACACATCACTGCTGGGGATGTATCACATACAGCCACAGTGGAAGTGGTTGGACAGCTCTTCAAAAAGGCAAATGTAGAGTTGTAATATACCAAGCAAATTCCCTATAGGTTTCTGCCCAAGGGAAATAAAAGCATATATCCACTCAAAGCTGTATACACAAATGTTCACAGTAGCATTATTCATAAAGCAAGAAGTGGGAACAATTCAAATGCATGTCAACTGATAAATGGATTCAAAAAATGGGATGCATCCATACAAAAGAATACTATTTGGCGATATAAAGGAAAGAGTACTGATGCATGCTACAACATGACAATCCCCTCAGTGAAAGGAGCCAGGCACAACACATCAGATGCCATATGGTTGCACTTATGTGAGATGTGCAGAGAAGGTAAACACTAGACAGAAAATAGACGAGCATTTGCTTAGGACTATGGAATGGAAATGGACTGTTAACAGGTCTGAGGTTCGTATTAATGGGAACAAAATGGGCTAAAAGCAGATTGTAATAATGGTTATCCAACCCCGTGTTTATACTAAAAATCTTATGCATGAGGAGGCAAATTCTGTGGTATGGGACATCTCGACAAAGCTTATTTTTTAAAAAACTGTATAGGTGGAAAAACTATATCCTAAGTAAGTGCTTCTCACACTTGAATGTGCTGCAGTTCGCCTGGGGATTCGTTAAAATGCAGATTTCAACTCATAGATCTGGAATGGAGCTTGAGATTTGACATTTCTAAGAAGTTGATTGAACCACATCTTGAAGAGCAAGTCCCTAAGTGGGTGTAGGTTCTCAGGCTCACACAGTTGGTAAATGGGGGAAGTCTAGATTCAAGTTCGTGGGACCGCAGAATTCAAACTAATGAAGTGTAGGGTGATCAGAACTGACTTCTCTGCAGCAGCCGTGAAAAGCAGTTAGAGGCTGTCTTTAACTATGACCTCAATATATCCAGAGATTTTCCCAGTGACTGAAACTCTGAATAAAGTCTTAAACTGATTAATAGACAAAGATCCGCTCCATTAAGGAAAGGAAAGCATAGCTCATGAACTCCATTCTGATCAGACCAACTCTGAAATCCCAGGTTTATATGTGGGAATCACATTTAAGAGGAATATTTGAAAACCATAGTTTGTCTAGAAGACAACCTTTGTAGCGAGAAGATTAACAACCTTGTCATAAGAAGAATAGATAAAATGTTTGATGCAGTTTATATTACAAAAGTAAAGATTCAGGCAAACTGTAATGTCTTTAGACAAGGGCTATGCCATGGCAGGGAAATGGACACTTTCTATGCCACCCAGAAGACAGAACGGAGGCCAGTAAAGAAAGATTTAAGGACGTTAACCAATAAAAAAGTAATAGAATTCTAAAAATTAAAATCTTCCTTTATCATTGGTACTCAGAAAACAGTCACAAACTGGCTTAAGTCAAATGGAGAATTTGCTTTTAACACTGCATTGAATTTTGGAGCGGATTTCAGTACTCTGTCTTTCCACATGGCTTTTCTCTATGTTTACTTCATCTTCAGTCATGCTGTCCCTCAGCGGTGGCAAGATGGTTTCTAGTAGCACCAGGCTTAGATTCGATCAGTTTAACAACCAAGAGAATAAAGGTTTCTCCTTCCCAAGGTCACCAAAAATCTCCCAGGGCTGACTTCCATGGGCCAGCCTGGGTCATGTGACCATTCTTGAACCAATGTGAAACATAATGATTTTCCAGACTGGAATTACATGTCCACCACTAAAGTGAAGAGGTGGGGTTGGCCTTGTGCAAACCACAAGCCTGAGATTTGATAACGGGTGTTCTTTCCAGAAGAAGGCAGAATAGACATTTGTCAGGAAAACCAGCAGATTTCAAAAAACTGCCTGTAAATTAAAAAGGTTCCTTTGGGAAGGAAATTGAGAGGAAGCTCGACATCTCTGGAGACATCCATGCAAAGGCTTGAGTGAGCACAGACACTCCTGCCCAGTAAGGAGCAATGGATGGGACAGTGTCTTCATTCTTGCTCTTGGCAACTTACTTTTGCCTCCAAATACCTCTGCTCATAAAGAAGCCTCCTAATCCAATGGCATAAAACTGCTCAGGTCTTTTTGAAAGCAGACTTATTTCCTTTTGTCTTCTCTCTTAAATCAGCCTGTGGCCTGGATATATACTCAGTCACTGGACTTGGCCTATGCCTTTGCCCTAATTAAAGACATTCTCTCCAAGGATATGCTGGAATGAGGCTTCAGCAGAGAAATATTCTGTATTAATCTTCAATAAATTACTAGTACTTTAGTATATTACTATTTAGCAAATCACTCCTTGCTCAAGGTGAGTTGTTTTATTCTGCAAGAAACTAAGACCAGTCAAGCTAACTAAAGAAAAGGTGTGTGTGTGTGTGTGTGTGTGTGTGTGTGGCAGGCAGGGCAAACATCCTAAGGTATGGCAGTGCTTGGACTGTCTGGGGATCATTGCCAGCAAGCAGGCCTCACAGGAGCTGGAATCTACTGTTTCTGAAGTCAGCTGCCCCTGGGACTTCAGCAGCAGGAGTTCAGCAGCTCTTCCCAGCCTCTGCCTTATCCACCTACTAAACATGTTTGACTCTTCATACTCATTGATCAGCTGAGCTGCTTTCACTGTCCCGTCCTCACATCGCAGAGAACAATCCAGCCCTTGTTTTCCTCCAGACAACTAGCCAGCCTTGGTCCAAGTCTCATCCTTTTTCCAAATATCAATAGCCAGGAGGAGACGCAGATTTTGCAGCCCACATCGCCCTTCAGTCTGTGGGCAGCACCTGTGGAATGTGGTACTCACCTCACCAGCACCCTGAATTTGTCCAATGAAACCCCTCTTCTTGCACTTGAGAATTGCCAAGAAGACCCAGGTGCCCAGCCTCATGTTGTCCTTGTCAGTGCCAACCAGCTGTAAAATGATCAGGCCACCGGGCAACACAGAATAACTGTCTTTCCAAATGTTGGGGGCGGAAGGGCCAGGGGGCCACCGTGCACAGCTCTGAAGACAGAGCCGGGAGAAGTGCTCAGCTTACTGCGACAGGAAATCTCTGCAGCCCAGGTGTGCTCTGCACCGCCGGTCCGTGGGAGGGGCGGCTTTGTCTGTGCGTCCATGCATTACTCAGAGATGGGGCAGCGTGTGCAGTGGACTGCACCATCCCTAGGAATCCCAGCTATGTGCAAAAGGATTGGCACATGTCCCCAAGTGCCCCCCACTCAAAGACTGACTCCTCTATGTTGTATTCTCTCTTGTGAATGGGGCCATATCTAGAGGAGAGCCAGGCCACCAAGTGATTCAGCTACCTTCTCCTTGCTGAGAATGAGACTGAAAACACCTCACAATAATGGCATCCTAGGGCTCACTGGCCCTGACCAGAAGAGGCCATTCTTGTGGAAATATGCGGCCAGAGATACTGAAGGGAACTCTACAGGATGCACTGGTTACAGGCACTGCAGGCGAATTGAACACAGTAATTAATGGAATCTTATAAAACAAATTCAAATTGATCGGTCAGTAAATGAGAGTATTGCCACCAGACTGAAACCGATTTAAAGGAACATAAATTGAGTCAATAATAAATGTGGAAGGAGTCAGGAGTCAGAGAAAGCATCTAGTGTAGCATTATTGGAGCTGATGTTATTTATTACAGAGGATTAACAGTAATAATAAAAAAGCTTCCATGTCGAAATCCTTGAAAGAACCTACAATGTAATACTTAGATCTTTAAGTAAGATTTGGTTTTAGGAACTTAATTGAAAATATTAAACAGAGGACAGCAATTTAATTAAATATAAAGATGATGATAAATCGCTGGGATTGTATCTAGTCATGGGAAGAAAGATCTTGAACAAAAGGCCTAGGCCCTCTGGGGTCTGTTCCTCCCTTTCTCCAGAGAAAGAAAATCCCTGTTTCTGGCTACGCACCTTCCTGGCATCGACCCCACCCCCAAAGGTTGCAATATGTAAGCCTGCCCTCCTGTCCCAGAGTCACTGGCAGGCTATACATGAACATGAACTGGGAAGAGGACATATACATGGGAGCTGAAAGAAAGGCCGTCCTCACTAGGTGACTGATTAATAAGAGGAAATTCCTGATAGAGAGCTATGACCTTGCTCAATCCCAGAGCAGCTGACCTCACCCTCTTGTCACCTCACTGGGGGACTCAGAACACTGCAGCTACCCTGCATGGACTCACACGAAAAAGCCAATAGCAGTCTCAGGGCCCAAGGGGAGGGGGCAGAGACCAGCCTTCTGACCATGGAAAAGGATGTGTGCAGGTTACTGGAAGGAGCTAAGAACAGTCAGGATGACTCTAACAGCAAAGGACAAAGCCCCTCTGCAAGGGTGAGGCCCTCTCCTCCTCGGCCCTGAAGATTTACCCCAGCATCAACAAATCACAAAGCCTTCCCTAGCCTCTCCAACTAGGGTTGGGGAATCCTCTGGGTGCCCAGATACTTTTCCCATGAGCTTCTATCCCAGCACTTAGTCTGTTATCTGTGGTCTCCAGTTCACTGCCTGTCTTCCCCCCATCCCTGCACCCCACCAGAGTAGATCTTATTCATTGCAGTCTCTCCATACCCAGAAGAACCTGGGAGAGTGCTGTGCCTGCCTGAATGAATGAATACAGCAGATGAGTTTGTTGGGAGGAAAGCTGGAGTCTGGTGATGACAGCCAGCTGAGGCCTTCGCCTTCCAGCTGAGCAACTGGTCAAGGTAAGCTGGGTACTGCCTTGACGACCCACCCATGGTGGGGTGGGCATTGTCTGAGGTTGACAGAGGAGACCCAGCTCTCTCCAGAATCAACAATGGCGCCCCAAAGACGTGGCCTCTTTCTGAGCAGTGGGAGCAGGCCTGGGAGGAGGCTGGGGCCAAGCCCTGTGGGTAGACAGTGGGAGTAATTTCCAAAGTCACCCTGATACAAGATGGGATATGAGTCAGTATATGAGGAAGCAGATTGGTTGATGGACACACGAGGGCTCATTGTGTTCCTCGTGGTTTTTATGTGTGTTTGCATTTGCCATAATCACATAATTTTTAACAAAATGTCTTGTAAATTTTAAGACATCAATCTCAAATGATTTTCCTCAGTGATCTTGCTTTCTCTCCCCCAAAACTCTGACACAGTTGTCCTCAGTCCAGCAGTACTAGCATCGTTTAGGAGCTTCTTAGATGTGCAACCTCATACATCCCCCACCACGATCTACTGAATCAGAAACTGGGGTGATAGCCAGCCAAGTTTTCTTAACACATTTCCTGTGTGATTCTGATGCTCAGTTTGAGGACTACTGGTCTAAAGTCTTTTTGTATAATTATCAGAATCATGGCTTTCACAGACTGGATGATAGCCAATCAAATTGTTGGAAGTGCCCCGCTCCCACCTTTGGGAGGATGTGTTTTCTCCATGGCAGCCATCCCTTGGTCCCAGCTCCAGCTGTAGCCAGGCTCTGGGCTGAGCATCCCTTACACAGAGGGTATAAAGATACCTGGCTCAGTACTCAGTGGGTTCAGCCCTTGACAGCGGTGAACACTTGTTCAGTGTAGGCACAGTTCTGAGCCCTTAATAGGAGTTATTTCATTTGTTAATCTCAACAACCCTAGAAGGAAATGACTGTGATTGCTTTCATTTTACAAATGAGGGAAACAGGTACTTGATGAGTAGCTCATCAAGTTCACCTAGCAAGTGATTGGCAAAGCTAGGATTCCAGAGCCTAAGCCCAAACCACTAGAAACCATCATCTTACACTCTTGTCCCTTATCTGGCTCTACCTTGTGGCCCAGGAGACCTAGATCCCCAGATCAAGCCTGCAGTTTGCATGGACCCTGTACCTAAGTCTCTCCTTTGATTATATATCCAGGTCCCAGAGATTAGACCATCAAGGATGTTCAATTAATAGACCTAGACCACAGAGGAAATCTATCACTTCACCTAACAAGGGATTCCCAGAAAAGGAAGTTGTGCAATGGATTAGTGCAGGGTTTCCATGGTGCCATCAAATACCCAAGTTCTTTCTTTACTCTCAATCATTCTCAACAAGTATGTCCCTCTTCAAAGACCAGTTGCCCCTGAGGTCACAGGATGGCAGCTGAGTTCCTGGCATCATATCAGATAGGAAGAAGAGGAATATACATCTGTCATTTCAGATAAAAGACCCTTTCCCAACAGACCTTGTGTCTTCTCATTGGCTGGAAGATGACATGCCCATCCCTAAACCAATTGCTGAGGAGGGGACATGAGATTGACTTGATGAGATTAGCCTGGTTGTTGGACCCTAGAGTTACCTAGAGGAGACGTGCAATTTCCAACACAACTGAAACTCAGCTAAGAAGGAAGGGGTGGATGTTCCAAGTCCTTCCCCAGGAACCCATGCCAGGACCTGGGAGTGGAGGAAAACAGTCAAGTCCGCAGCATCAGGAAAGTGAAAAGCAGATGCCTCTGAGATGTTGACATTGTTATTGAAGCATATCCTGGTTGTTACAGACTCAGAATCTCTTTGTGTGGCTATACAGACATGAAACTGAGTGTTTTTGCTCCAGAGAAACTGATCAAGTATGCTTGGACTCAAAAACAACAAGGATGATGATGAGTAGAGGTGAGCACTATCCCACTATGCTCCCTGGCTGCTAATAGCCAGATACATCCAGGCAGAAAAATGAAGAGTATTCTGGAAAGTGGGAAAACTGCCCCAAGAGAAAACACTCTATAATTTGAGTTCCTCCAACAAGACGTCCAAATCCCGACCTGATCACCGTACAGGGACACCCCCAGTCAAAGCCTTTGCACCTAATAAACACATACTCTCAACATGTGCAGACAGCCAAAGGTCATCAGAGGCAAAAGTCAAGACCAGAGCAAGTCACCACAATCACCACAAGCAAACTGACACAAAAAAGAAAAAAACCTTGGAGGAAACAGAATTTAGGGGCAAGAAAAATTGTTTATATAAATATTTAGTTAGGTAAGAAAATGTACTCACACACACAAAGAATACAATGTAATTTTTGAAAAGCAAAGAAAGAATAAGAGTTTTAAGAAATATTTTTTAAATGAACGGAATTTAAAAATCAATAAAATAAAAAGAAGTTGAAGTTAAGAAAATTTCCCAAAAGGTAGAATTCTTTTTTCAACGATGATAATTGAGGAGCGCAAGTAAGAAATAAAATAACCTAGTCAGTGGTTCAAAGATTCAACAACGGGAGTTGAGGAAAGAACAGTGGAAAAACAGGGGAGGGAATTATCAAAGAAGTAATACAACGCATATAGTCTAGATGCACAACAGACTACTACTCAACTCTAAAAAATGAAACCCTAACATTTGCAATCAAAAGGATGAGCCTAGAGGGAATTATTCTTAGTGAGTAAGTCAGATGAAGAAAAGCATACTTCTTATTACTTCAACCATACATGGTACACAAAGCAACAAAACAGCAAATGAATTAAATAAAACAGAAGTGTTTAGATTATGAGACCAAATCAGCAGCTGCTAGTAGGGAAGGGGGAAGGGAGGTGGCTAATCAGGTTTTTTTAAGTGTTCAACTATAAGGTCAAGAATTCTGGTATTGAATATGGGGAGACTTTGAAGATGTTAATCTAGAAATCTGTATACTTGAAACCTATATAATGTTATAAACTGCTATTGCTTCGATGATAAATGACAATTAATTTATTAATTTAAAAAACACAAAAGAAATTTTCTGGAACTGAAAGGCATGAACTTCCATATTGAAAGGGCCCATCCAGTACCCAACACAATGGATGAATGAAAAACAAACCACAAGGCACATAATCATGAAGTTTGAGAATACTGAGGCCACGGTTTCTAGAGAGAAACAGAAGGCACATATGAAAGATTAGGGATGAGAGTCTCACTGGGCCTTTAAGCAGAGTAAGTTAAAAGACAATGGTACAGTGCCTTTAACAGAATGAGAAAAATAATGTTTAAATAATAACTCCATCAATAGTCAAATTATTAATCCAGTGCCAGTAGAAAACATTTTTAGTCAACCAATATTCAAGCTCTCATAGCATACGACTTTCTCAGGAAGCCATGGGAGACCATGGCTCACCAAACAACGGTACAAACAAGAAAGATGGAAAACTAGGATCCAGGACACAGGAGTTTCTGAATGACAGTGGAGAATGAGAGTCATAGGTGTGGAGAAGGCCTGGAGAGAAACCAGAAAGGATGGGGCAATCCACAGGGGATGTTCCTAAGAAAATGGGAAACAGAGAGATTCGTGCTCATCTGTAAAAGAGCTGGGATAGAGACATGAAGTGAAAGCAAATAAAAATGAGGCAACTAATCCCATTTCCCAAACCTCCAAGAAATCATTAAGCAATAACTTGTTAAAGTAAGAAAATGTAATCATAGAACAATAGACTGCTTAATTGCCAATTATATTTATAGTCATACTACTTTAAACACTGAATATTTATTTAATCAAATCTTGTGATATAAACTGATTGGGAGAAGGGAATGACTAGAAGTGTGTGCATGCATGTGTGTGTGTGTATGTGTGTATGTGTGTGTGTGTGTGTAAAAGTGCTAAATCCTAATATTGAAATAACAAGTCAATAAATAATGTCTAAAGCTGGAAAATCAAGAAACCAAAGTGTGTGATTTTGAGAAATGGAAGTCAATAGAGCAAACAGGTGAAATGGCCCTCTTGGGAATGGTGGCTATTTGGGGGTAGGAGATGGGGAGTGAAGCAGGGATGATGTTATTCATCATCAACCAAATCCTACTACTTGGTTTATTAACTGTTCATTTCATTCTTGTAAATATACTTTTTAGAGCTATGTATACACAAGTTTTACTTGCTCCAAGAGACTCCGCCAAAGGGCTTCACGCAGTGGCTCTGTGGGACTTTGGGTTACCAGGGGGCATGTTCTCACTGGGGAGGGAATGTCCTTCCCCAGCACTCCCCAGTTGCTGAAGTGCCCTTTATTTCCAACAACTGACATGATGGAAACTTTGGAAAGCTCTCAGGAAAAATCAACCAGTCACTTTCCAGGTTGACCTCAGACCTCCCACGTGACCTTTCCATATCTCTGAGACCAAAGGGGCAGCAGGCCCTTTATACCTGGCCTGAGGAGTTATGACACCAATCCTGGAAGTAGAAACAGCCCTGGGACTGATGCTGGATTGCAGGATGTCTACCCAGACAAGGCCCCAGGCCTGGGGGAGACGGAAGCATGGACTCCCGCGACTCCGTCTAGCCCAGACCTCCTTACACCACCCCCCAGAGCAGCGTCCTGTTTCTTTCAACCATCCTTCTCACTCAGAGTCCAAGCCTGCACAGTGCAGCAGAACCAAACTGAACTTAGGAAGAAAAGACTTGGTTCGAGTCCATGCCCAGTCCAACCAGCTTTGTCTACTATCTACTTCTTTGCCACCACCTGATCACCAGTTCCATTCCACTAATGCCAAGTACTTTGCAAATATCTCACGTTTCTCAATCAGAGAGGCTAAATGACTCAACTGAGACCACAGAGAGAATGACTGCCAACTCAGCTTTGTTGGCTCAAAGTCTGAAATCTTTCTGTAGTCCCAGACTGTCTCTGTAAATGTGGAGGGATAACTTTATTCCCAGGAAGGAGGAAAAATTTCACTGGAAGAATGTTTATAAACAATGTAAGTACTGCAATAACAGATGTTCACTTGTTAACTCAAGAATTATTGATGCAAATATTTCTAGATGCTAGGTACAGTCCTTATCCTCAAAGAGGGCACAGTCAAATGTGGGAGAAGAGGCCACACACACAGCCACAGCTCTGTGAGAGTCTCCAAGCCCCAACTCCACTTATTTCTGGAAGATTTCAGATACCCCTTGTGTGCTTGTCAATATGTGCCATGACTGATCATTTAGAACAGGGATTTTCCTCCTCTTCCATTCCTTCTTTCCCTGGGCTGTCTGCCGCCAAGGCCTTGGCAGTCTCCAAGCACCCTACTGCCCATGGCACAGCCACCTCCAGGCACCCACCACCTCCACCACCAAGTAAGAAATATCTAGAATCCCAAAGCCAGCAAGATGCAGTTATTGTATCAGAATCAAAGTCTGAGTCCACATTGACTTCTGAGTCTGAGGGAGACAATGTCCCTCTTCCCCTGGCACCTTGCTATAGGATGATCTCTTGGGCCAGAACAAGGTTGCTTCTGCACCCATTGCTCTGGAGTCTCCACTGGAGACTTTCCTTTCATCTGTACTGTGTCTTTTATGTGTCTATGGGACACAGAATTGGGGACAAAGTCAAGTGAGAGCCCCTAAGGAGAGGTTCTATTCCTGAGCCTAATTCCTGACTCCCTCATCCCAGGAAGCTCCTCAGTCTCTCATGAAAGCTGTCTACTCCCCTCACCTCCAATCTCCAGACACACAATGACATGGCCGAGGGCCTCCAGTCAGCTGACTTTCACCACACACACACACACACACACACACGCACACACACACACACACACAGACACACACACACATACAGAGGCTGGCCCCAACACATTTTGAATCATCCAGCCTGGACATCCTTCCATGGTCAAGGTCCACCATTTAAACTTATCATTTGGGGGTACTGAGAATGTGCCCCCACCCCTCCTCTATCTCAAGACAATGCCTTGAAATGTTAAGGAATACAAGAATTTTATAAGAGTTGGCAATGTAATAGAACATACCACCTGATAGTCTGCAGATATTTACAAAACAGGGGATATTTGCCAGAACTTTGTGCTATGATGGAGTAGAAATTTGACACTGTGAAACGGAAAATATGAGGACATCGAGTCTGGTGCAGCTCTCCAGAGCCAATTCCCTCAACGACCCATCAAGATAATGAAAACCCCTTCTTCTAGATCTGTTCCCCTGGGGCCCTGGTGTCTGCCAAGGAAAGCTTTACTGCTGGAAATCCCTGACCAATCAGACAAATTAATCTCTGATAAAAGATTAATGTACAAACGGCAAACGGATTTCATATCTGTCACCAACGGTGATTGATTTGTGGAGCCACCTCGAGTGCTCACTGAGAAGGACTGTGGCCAGAGCTTAGCTCAGGGACCAAGTCTGATATCTGCCCTGACCCTCTGGGGCACTGGTACTTCACTGGGCCTGTCTCCTCTCCTAGAATGAGGGGCTGCCCTGGGGATAATCTGCCCCTCCTTCCCTTGGTGCATATTCACATTTTGGCATGTCTCTGAGGGGTTGACAGTCTTACTCCTGAAGCTTCAAGAACTTGAGCCCATCAGAGACACGTGGAACAGGTAAGCCCCGTCAGCCTTCCAGCTTAGGGTCAAATGAACGTTGAACAGGTCATTTCCAGTTCCTCTCCATTAGCATCATTCCCTCCTGCCCTTCTGGGAAAGGAAAAGAATGAAAGCACACACAAATGTCTTCTTTTCCTAGGGTCTGTGTTTCCTGCTGCCAAAGTGAAGCCTTCACTGGTGTGACCGACGGCCCAGGCCTGCAGCTGCCGCAGACTCTCACTGCGGGGAGGATGGGGAAGGGATAGCAGCCGAGAGCTGGGAGATGACTGAGATGCAGCATCATAAAGAGGAAGGCACTTGAAGCAGGGAGAAAGGACAAGCAGGGACCCCTCTCCCTTCTGCTGTTGGTCACTCAGTTGTCTGAGCTATTCATTCATCAAGGGTATCTGGCCCCCCAGCCCCAGCTGCTTCCACACCATGTGGCCTAAGTCCCACTCAGTTTTATATCAGGACTTTCTTGTTCGCCAGCCTCGGCTGCTTGTCCTGTCTCAGGACTCCTGAGACCGCTCTGCCTGTCTTGTACTTGTACTCACTATGGGGCATTATAATTACCGCAGTCCCACCCCTTTGTCTGTGGGAGATATTGTCCAAGGGCCTCAGTGGATGCCTGAAACTTCAGAGAGCACCAGCTCCTGTATGTACTATGCTTTTCCTCTACATACTTATGATAAAGTTTTATTTATAAATTAGACAGGGCAAGGAATTAACAACAATAATAGAATAAGGCAATTATGACAATATATTGTAATAAAAGATAAATGAATGTGTTCTTTCTCTCTCTCAAAATACCTTATCGTACATATTATTTTCAAAACTTCATTGGCCAAGGTAGCTAAAAGCAAAACTTAAGTTAAGGGGAGAGATCACTGGGTCTGTTCGTGTGGAGTCGCCTCCACCCCAGGGTGGGGACTGAATAGGACTGAGCACGGGACAGAGCCTAGGCCATCCCTGGCACACTGTAAGCATTAAATACATTGCATTGGGTGAATGATGGAATTTGAGACTGAAACCTTGGAGTAATATCCTCAAAAGACATTTATCCAATTTTGTCCTCAGTATCTATGAATGTAATTATTTTTAAGAATAGGTTCTCTGCAGAGGTAACCGAGTAAGGAACTCTGTCATTATCCTGGGTAGTCGCTAAATCCAGTGACAGGTTTCCTTACAAGAGAAGAAAGATTTCACACAGAGAGACACACAGAGGAGAAGGCCACATGAAGAGAGAGGCAGAGATTGTAGTGATATGTCTGCAAGTCAAGAGTCTCCAAGAATTGCCAAAACCCCCGGAATCAGGATTGGGACCAGGGAACAGTTGTCTCTCACAGCTTCCAGAGGAACCAACTCTGTCTGCACCTTGACTTCAGATGTCTAGACTCCATAATGAAGAGAAAACGATTTCTGTTGCCTTTGATTTTGTCTTTTTTAATATGTTTTTATTGGTGACATTGTTTTACAATGCCATTTAAATTTTAGATGTGCATGTTTACTCTTCATCAAATCTATAGCACACAACATCCACCACAAATTTTGAATAGTCCTCCACTGATGTCCACTGAACTCCACCACCATTTGCTCCCACCCCTTTCCCCTCTGGTAACCTCAGTTGTAGTGCCAGAGTCCAAGGGTTAGTTTGCTTTGCTTTGTCTCTTTGTTTTGTTTTATGTTCCACATGAGTGAGATCATCTGGTATTTGTCGTTCTCCTTCTGACTTATTTCACTTAGCATAATCCCTCTACTTCATCCACATTGCTGAAAATAGCAAGATTTCATATTTTTATCTAACTCAGTAATACCTCACTGTGTATATGTGTACCTCATCTTCTTTATCCATTCATCTGATGATGGACATTTAGATTGTTTCCATTTCCTTGGTTCTTATAAATACTGCTGCAGTGAATATAGGGGTATAAATATCTCTTCAAATTAGTGCTTTCCTGTTCTGTGGATAGATACCTAGAAGTGGAATTGCTGGGTTATAAAGTAGCTCTATTTTTAGTTTTTGTTGTTTTAAATCCTCAGACTGTGGTGTTATTTTACTGGAGTCCTAGGAAATGAACATAGAGACTTAGAGTTGAGCATCCAGAATATCAGCTGTCAAGGGAAAGCTCATTAGGTGAGGCCAGAGCTGCCTAGGAGGCACTCTCTCTCAGGGGCAGCAGCAGCCTGCTGTCCTCACCCCGCCTGGAGCAAATGGTCCCCTGCCTTAGACGTTCCTTCCAGCTGTAGAACTCACAGGTGGACGGTCCTTCAGGACAAACACCCCAACTCACAGAGAGAAAACAGGCATATAAATAAATGACTTGTCCAGTGTAACAAAACCAGTTAATGAAAGACCTGCAGCTACTCCTGATTTTAAGCCAATACAGCTACAAAGAAACCTCAAGAATCAAGCTGTCTAGCCTCCTCAGTTTCTAAGAAATCCGTCAATAACTTGCTTAGGGTTGCCCACGACCATATCAAGTTTTCATGACATGGTGGGAAGAGATGACTAGAAAAGTCTTGGAATCTCAAATCAACATGCACAAATTTCTACCACTTGATTTTATTCTCTTTCCTCTTCCCCCATCAACCTGTAACCTTGGTTAGTTCCTTGCTGCTCTTTATGAGTCCCTCCACCTCTCCTCATCTGCACAACAGAGGGTTACTGCTAGTGGTCTGTCTCCTCCAATGCATGTATTTGAGTTTTATAACCAATTCTTTGAACTTTTCACTGAAGAAGTCACATAGGGCACAGGAATTTATGAAAAGTCCTGAATCAGAAAAATTCATCTTAGTGAAAATTTGATAAAAGAAATTCATACCTCTCCCCACCTTTCTCCAGAGTCTATCCCACGAAAAGCCTCTGGGATGGCGAATCCACCTGAGTGTTGCTGGTGCAAACTGCCCATTGTTGGTCAGGCCCAGATACAGAGGAGCAACCTCCACCTGCTTTGGGGACTCAGGTCCCAGGACGGATGGTTGAGGTCTGGTCAGGTACTCACCCAAGTAAAGAGAAAGTGGATCAACTTGAAAATAAATCCTGGGGTCACTGATACCCTCCACAGTTAGACCTCACAGAGGATCCAGAAGACATAGGGAGTCTTCTGAACCCTGGCAGAACCTTAGCAAGTTCTTTGGTTTTATTTGCTTTCCTTGGCTGCAGGCACACTTGCTAAAGTAGTAAATATAAAGGCCTCCAAAAACTAAGGTAGACCTTGGGCATGGTGTGGGACCCATGATTTTGGGAACTGGAGTAGAGGAGAACCCAGCTGATTCTGCAGTTTCCGTGGATCTGGCAGACTTTGGGCTGCCTCTCTCCAAAGAGTGCTCCTGCCAGGCCCCACCTCTCAGCAAGCCATGACCCTTCCATTTTGGGATCCACACACTATTTGTAGAAGTTTCCAGGCCATGAACAAGTCCCAGCTTGCTGAGCTTATCCAAATAAAGTGCACGGATGGGGTCCATGGCGGCAACTTGGCTCACTGGTGAGGCTCGCTGGAGCAGAGGCCTGCACACAGCAGCTGTGAGCTGCTCCAGAGCAAAAAGACTAATAATAAAGAAAGTCTCCCCATGGGCATGCAGTTGGAATAACTTCCATTATAATAATCTCTGGATTCAACTGGAGCACACGGATAACATGGGTTCCTATCATTTTCTCTCTTTCACTGTCTTTCTTATTTCTTTTTTTGTATCGTTGTCTTCTTTCCTTGCCAATTTCACTCTCTTTCTCTCTACAAGTGTGAATATCTGCTGACTGTCAAATGTGACCCTTGTGCTGGGGACCCAGAGGGCAACAAGACCAAGGTCCATTTTCCGGGAGCTCCTGGGAGTCCATAATCATGCCCTCAGCTGTGCACAGCAGTGTGGAAACATAGGAGAGAGGACGCCTTCGTCTGACACACTGGACTGGGGTTAGAATTTGAAGATGAATTGATTACTGTTAAGGGGGCAATCAGGAGTAGGCATTTCAGATGAACACTCTCTAAGAGACAAGGCACCAAGGCCTGAAAGAATATACAGCGTGTGTAAACACAATCAGCACGGTGTTGCCAGAATCGGTTCTAGAATATGTCCAGGTGTTGAAGCTGAAGAGGTGAGAAGAAGTACGGAGAGCCCTGTGTAAGTTAGGATGCTTTCCCACGGCCAGTGAGCAAGTACAGTGTAAGCATGGATGCAGCCTCAGCAGATTTACCTGAGGGAGACCTCTGTACCAAGATGGACATAGAAGGCATTCAGGCCAACACTTCTGCTACAACAGCTGGGGTAAAGAAGAGATGAGAAAATTTTTCAAGATCTTTCAAAAAATATTTTCTGATTGTATGAAAACGTTTTCAAAAGGCTATATTCCTAAATGAGTATTGAATGTTGACTCTTTTCTTCCTTGAAAACTCCTTCCAATTCTGGGCATAAGCTGGTGATCCAACTTGGCCCAGGCAGAGGGACCTGACTGGGGAAGGGCACACAAGTATAATGCTTCGGGTTCATGTAGGACTGACCTGGTGGAGAGAAACTCGAGGAGCCCCAGAGGCAAAGCTGAATTTTCCCTGTGGCAGCACTGGGGACTGGGGTCAAGACTGAACAAAAGAATGTCTTCTTCCATCAGAAGAAACCTGAGACAACCACAACAGTCACTTTTTAAATTGTGCTTACTCTACACATTAAAATAACTTCCTATGTACAGGTTCCCCACTCCTTAGATATATAGCAACACACCATCACTCCACCAAATCACCAAGTGTTCTTCACCATTGTCCAGTGGGCTCTGTCACCATTTGCCTTCCCCTTCCATTCCCTTTAAGTTACCTCAGATCTGTTGCAACTCTCCAACAGCTGGTTTTGTTTCATCTGTTTCTTTATTTGCTCTATTCACATTCCACCTATGAGTGAGGTCATCTGGTATCTATCTTACTACTTTTGACTCATTTCACATAGTCCCCTCTAGTTCCATCCATGTTGATTCAAATGACAGGATTTCATCTCTTCTAAGGACTGTGTCGTATTCCCTTGTGTATATACCACATCTTCTTGATCCATTCATCCAATGTCAAGCACTTAGATCGTTTCCAGTTCTTAGCTATTGTGAATAGGGTTCCAATAAACATGGTGACACATAAATCTCTGGGAATTAGTGTCATTACATCTTTTGGATAAATACACAGAAGTACAATGGCGGGATCATATGGGATTTCCATATTCAACTTTTTGAGGAATCTCCAAACTGTTTTCCACAGGGGTTTCACCAATTTGCATTCCCACCGACAGTGTAAAAATGTTTCCTTTTCTCCATATCTTCACCAGCATTTGTTGTTTCCAGATTTTTGGATAATAGCTAGTCTCTCAGGTGTAAGGTGACAACTCATTGTTATTTTTAATTTGCATTTCCCTGATAGCCAGTGAGTAGGAACATCTATTCATGTGCTTGTTGACCATCTTTACATCCTCTTTAGAAAAGTGTCTCTCCAATTCCTCTTCCCATTTTTGATTGGATTGCCTTTCTTTCTCTTATTGAGTTTTATGAGTTTTTTGTGTATTTTTTATAGTAAGCCTTTTTCAAATATATGAAATGCAAATATCTTCTCCCAACTGGCAGATTTCCTTTTAGTTTCGGTGATGTTTTCATTCACTGTGAAGAAACTCCTTAGTTTGATGTAGTCCCAGTTTTTATTTCTGTTTTAGTTTCCCTTAGTGATGGAGTTGAGTCCCCAAAGACATCTTTACAGCTAATGTCATTGAAAGTCTTTCCTATGTTGTCTTGTAAGAGCTTTATGGTTTCTGGTCTAATGTCCAAGTCTCTAAATCCATTTCGAGTTAATTTTTGTGATGGTATTACAAAGTGATCCAGCTTCATCTTTGCATGCAGCTGTCCAGTTTTCCCAACACCATTTGTTGAAGAGACTTTCCTTTCTCCATCGTATGCTTTTGGATCCTTTGTCACAGACTAATTGACTGTGCGTGGGTCAGTTTATAGTGATTCAGTTCCATTCCACTGATCTGTGCCTCTGTTATTATTCCAATACCATGCCATTTTGATCACTATTGCTTTGTAATATAGTTCAGTGTTTGGGAGTGTAATCCCTTTCTCTTTTCTAATAATTGCTTTCACTATTTGTGGTCTTTTGTTGTTCCATACAAATTTTAAGATTTTTTGTTGTATTTCCTGGAAATAAACCCATAAGAATTTAATGGGGGTTGTATTAAATCTGTATATTGCTTTGGGTAAGATGGTCATTTTAGTGATATTGATACTTCCCAGCTAGGATCAGGGGATGTTTTTCATTTCTTTGTGTCCTTCTCTATTTCTTTTAAGAAGGATTTGTAGTTTTTATTGTACAGTTCTTTTACTTCCTTTGTTAGGTATATGACTAGGTATTTTATTCATTTAACTTCTATTTCAAATAGTGTGATTTTTGTGATTTCATTTTCTTCTAGTTTGTTGCTTGCATATAAAAACGTAATGGATTTCTGTGCATTGATTTTTGTAGCCTGCCACTTTACGGTATTCGTTGCTGAATTCTAGAACTTTTTTGACAGAGTTTTTGGAATTTTAAATATATATAATCACCTCATCTGCAAATAATGAGAGTTATTACTTCCTCCTTTTCAATTTGGATTCATTTTAGTTCCTTCTCTTGCCTAATTTCTCTGGCTAAGACTTCCAGTACCGTGTTAAATAGCAGTGGTGAGAGTAGACAAACTTGCCTTGATCCTGACCTGAGGAAATGCTTTTAATTTTTCACTATTGACTATGATGTTGGCTTTAGGTTGTTCGTATATGGCTTTTATTATGTTGATGTATGTACCGCGTGTTCCTATAGCATGGAGGATTTTTAATCATAAATGGGTGTTGGAGCCTGTCAAAAGCTTTCTCTGCATCTATTGATATGATCATGTTGTTTTTCTCTTTGCTCTTGTTGATATGGTGTATAACATCAATATATTTACATATGTTGAACTACCCTTGCACCCCTTGTATAAATCCCACTTCGTCGTGATGGATGATCTTTTTAATGCATTGCTGAATCCTGTTTGCTAAAATTTTGTTGAGAATTTTTGCATCTGTGTTCATTAAAGATATTGGTCTGTGATTTCCTTTCTTGGTGATGTCTCTATCAGTTTTTGGTATCAGTGTAATGCAAGTCTCATAAAAAGTATTTGAGAGAGTTTCTTGTTTTCAATATTTTGGAATAGTTTGAGAAGAACAGATGCTAATTCGTCTCTGGACATTTGGTAGAACTCATCAGATAAGTCATCTGGTCCTGGGCTTTTCTATTTGGGGAGATTTTTTGATTGCCTCTTCATGTCTTTGCTTGTGATTGTAGTGTTCAGGTTTTCCAGGTGTTCCAGGTTTTGTCTTGGTAGACTGTCTTTTTCTAAAAATCTGCCCATGTGCTCGTTTGTCCACTTTTTTTTGGCATAGAGTTGTTCATAGTAGCCCCTTATGATGTTTTGAATTCCTGTGGCATCTGTTGTAAATTTTTCCCTTTCATTTATGATTCTAGTTATGAGAATTTTCTTTCTTTTTTCTTTGTGAGTCTAACCAATAGTTTGTCAATTTTGTTTATCTTTTCAAAGAACCAACTTTTGGTATCATTGATCTTCTGGATTGTCTTTTTGCTTTCTATTTCATTCATTTCTGCTTGCATTTTAATTATTTCCTTTCTTATGATTTTTTTGCTTTAATTGTTCTTCTTTCCCTAGTCATTTTATGTGTAGAATTAGGTTGTTCATTTGCAATTCTTCTTATTTCTTGAGGTGGGTCTGAATTGGGATGAACTTTCTTCTTACGACTGCTTTTGTTGCTCCCCATATATTCTGGTAGCTCGTGTCTTCATTCTTGCTTGTCTCTAAGTATTTTTTTAAGTTCCTCTTTATTTTCTCTTTTACAGAAGAGTCATTCAGAAGCATATTGTTTAGCTTCCAATTAATTTTGGGTCACTCACATTTCTTTTATGTGTTTAATTTCTAGTTTTAAGCCACTATGGTCAGAGAAGATGCCTGGTATTATTTCAATCTTTGTACATTTGTTGAGAGATGTTTTGTGTCCCAGTATATGATCTAACCTTGAGAATGTTCCATGTGTACTTGAGAAGAAAGTGAAATCTGTAGTGGTTGATTGCAGTGTTCAGTATATGTTTATCAGACTTATCTGTTCCTGATAGTCTTTTAAAGCAGCTGTTGCCTGTTCATGTGCCTGTTCATTTGCTGCCTGGTTGAACTGTCCATTGTTGTAATGCAGTGTTGAAAACTCCCACTATTATTGTGTTGCCGTCAATGTCTCTTGTCAGATCTAGTAATACTTGCTTAAGATATTTTGATGCACCTTTATTTGGTGCATATATGTTAATAACTGTTATGTCTTCTTGCTGGATTGACCCTTTAATCATTATATAGTGTCCATCTCTGTCTTTTGTTATGCTTTTCAGGTGGAAATCTGTTTTATCTGATATGAGTATAGATGTTCCTGCTCTTGACTTTGAGCCTTTGTTTATCTTTTGAAAGAAGGTGAGCTTCATGAATGCAGCAGAAGGTTGGATTATGCTTTTTAATCCATTCAGCCACTCTGCATCATTTGAGTCATAAGTTCAGTCCATTAACATTTAGGGTGATTATTGTTATTTAGCTGGTTAGTGTCATTTTGTAATTTGTCTTCTGCATGTTGCTCCAGACAGTGACTTTGTTCTTCTCTGTCTCTTCTTAGAGCGGATGAGCACAGTTATGTTGTGACTGATTTGATTGATTTCCCTATTTTCTTCTTTGCTTTTTCCCTGAGGACATATTTTGAGGTTTTAAACAGTTCTACGTTTACTTCCGTTTTTATTAGAAAGCATATTTGTATTCCACTCATTCTAACTATTCACATTTTTGTTCTCTTCTCTTCCTCCCACTTTTCATATTTGCTGTCTTACTGGGTTTTTGTGTGTGTGTGTGTGTGTGTGTGTGTGTGTGTGTGTGTGTGTTGGGGGGGTGTTTCTTTGTACTCTGTAGAGTGTCCTTTAATATCTTTTTGCAAATCTGGTTTTGTGGTGATGAATTCCTTTAACTTGTGCTTATCGTAAAAGCTTTTTATCATTCCTTCAGTTCTGAATGATAATCTTGCCAGATATAGTATCCTAGGTTGAAAATTGTTTTCTTTCAGCACTTACCAGTCACTTTTAGAATATTTGTCATATTTTAAATCAATGCAGAATGGAAAGATGAAGATCAATGATCAAACTATCCGTGGTGTTAACTTAGCTAAGCTGAATGTGCCTCTCCCAGAATATCTTTCTGTGTTTGGTACCAGATTGAGGGTGGTCCCAAGATAAATTTGAATAAAATTTGGGAGGTGGAGAGAGGCACGATTTGTTCAGATGATATCGTAACTTCAAGAAACCATTACATGCAGATGATAAAGTCTTCATAGACTTTCTCATCAGTTCCCACAATTGCATATTGACTAATCCCTATAATAAATTCCTATGATGAATCTTTTTATCCCATGCCATTCATGCTACTTTTGCTTCTATGATCAAACTCTAAGAGACACACCAGATCAGCAAACTTTTATTATTTATTTATATCATTATCATCATGCAGATTTTATAAATGCACTTAAATAGCAAATGAGAAAACAAATTTTCACAGCTTATTTTACTCAATTAAAAATGCAATAATAGCATAATTGAATATGTTTTTTTGCAATGTGAATTTACCTTATGAAAACAGAATTCCTTGGATGAAATAATGTTTCGCCTAGTAGGAATTCAAAGTTAGTGCTATTATGAAATAGATTGCAAACCTTTATCTGTAAGGACTATTCTTAGTTTTTGGTCCATACAAAATTAGGCAATGGTCAATTCCCGGCCTACAGGCCATAGTTTGTTCTTCAAAGGGGAAGAGTTTCATGATTGGGGATATAGAGAGTCATTAGGCTCTTGTTCAAAAGTTCAGAGAAATTTAATGCAAGAGACAAGAACAAACTAAAGATGAGCTGAGTGTTACTAAAACTGCAACCTGTTTCCAACCCAGTTCAATTCCTCACTGGGAGTAAGGTGACAGTCATTCTATTCTATTTACCTAGCAGAGAAAAGAAGGAATCCTTGCTGCTTGAAGATATAACTTGAAGCCCCTATAATCCTGTTCTATATAATGACAGCATGAAATGAAAACTTGTTAGATATTGAAAGAGACAAGATATGAGAGGAAAACAAAAAACAGAAATTAGAAAATTTTTAAATATCTATCATTAATACATTAAAGAAATTTGACACAATAGAAGAAAGGGTTGGTGAACCAAAGACAAGCCAATAGAAAATATCCAGCTCTACTCCAGGGACCCCGGATTGCCATCCTGCCCTACAGAGCCCAGAATCTGCACCCGCCCACCTTCACAGGTCTCTGGGCTCCAGGGAGCCTAGCCTTCAGCTCCTAGGACCCCAGATCTCCTCAGAGACCAGTACTTGAGCCTGCCCAACTTCACAACACTCACCTGGCTTCAGGTACCCAAACCCCCTCCCCCTGCCCTGCCATGACCTGGAAACAGCACATGCTAGGTTTTTAAGTATCAAGGAGGATCAACGATTCCTGGCCCCACCCTGCCATTGCTAGGAACCAACCTACTCTAGGCTTCAGATCCATTGACTCTGATCCATATCACCAAAGCCAGAGTCAGTGTTCACTTGGTCTCTGAATCCATGGATCATCAACCCCACCTTGTCCAGCTTCCACCAGGAACAAGTGCCCACTAGCCTCAGGACCAGAGGACACCCTCAACCCCAACCCAAATTCAGAGATCCTAAAATACATAATTGATCTATCCAAGAGCTGTGTTCCCCAGACTGCACTTGGGTTGCCTATAAATCTCCCCCACCAGAGAACTGTAAAATCTGAAAGAGTCACCTGACAAAGCATCAGTAGCTCACCAGAGCAGGGCATCTTAGAGAGAACAGGTCCAACCCCACTGAAACTGAGGGTCTGGCACTTGCCACATCATCATGCAGGTAGAAATAAATCTAAAATAAAAGAAAAAGAAAGTCACGATGCTAAAGTCAAGGCAGAAAAAAAAGCATGGCAAAATCGATGTTACCAAAAAACTCAAAACCAAACAAACAAAAAAGACAAATGACCCAAAAAGAGGAAGATGCCAAGAGTTTACCAGAGAAGAGCTCCATCAATAAGGATTGGGACAAACTGACAGGTAGAGTTCAAAATGATAGTTTTTAAAAAGCTGAATAAGATGCAGGAGGCACACACAGCTAACCAAAAGCAATTGGAAGACCTCAGAAAAGAAGTGACAGATCAAAGGAACTATGACACCAAGGACATTGAGACTTAAAGAAAGCCCTAAGAGAAATGCTGGAAATGAAAGACATAGTAAGAAACAGCAGATATACATGAAATCTTCATAAACAAAAACTCAACCTCTCAGAAAACGAATATCAGAAATTAAAGACATGATAACAGAGATGACCCTCACAGAAGAGAAGAAGGAACAAGAATGAGGAAAAATGAAGAAACCCTATGAGAAATATCAAACACTATGAGAACAAACGTAAGGATAATAGATATCCTGAAAGGAGAAAAGAGATAGAAATAAGCAAAAAAACAATTTAAAGAAGCAGTTGCAGAGAATTTCCCACATCTGTTACAAGAAATAACCAGGAATGTTCAAGAAGCAGAGAGAACACTGAAATTTCTAAATGTAAACAAACGTATCCCAGACATATCATAGTAAATCTAGCAAAAGTCAATGACAAAAAAAAAAAAACTACTCTGCTAACAAAAAGAACAAAGCCTACAAAGGCATGCCTATCAGGTTATCACCAGATTTCTCAATAGGAAAAAGGCTGAGAGAGTGAAATGATGTATTCAAAACACTAAAAGACAAAAACTGTCCTTCAAGAATACTATACCTTGAAAAATTATCATTTGGATATGATGGAAAAATAAATGACAAGCAAAAATTAATGCTTTTTTCTGTCACCAAGCTTTCCATTTAAGAATTTTGAAAGGGGCCCCAAAACAGGGAAAACAAAAACATAGATCCTGCAAGTTTTGAGAATAATCATAAACAAGAAAGCAAAAACAGAAACAAAGATGAAAAGAACAGGAGAGAATAATAATAAACACTTAAGAAAAACATGTAGCCTGTATAAATACATAAATATGATATAGCATCTGCTCATAAAAGACTATTATAGAGCAGTACACTTAGAGACAACACATGGACAGTCTCCAAATCCATTTCTAAAGAGATGCACACCTAGGAATTAGGCAAAACCAACAGAATAGACAAAGAAAATCATCTAAAGGAAAAAGCGAAACCAAACAAACCAGATAAACGAACCAGTGCAGAAAAACAACAAAGTCTCAAATGACAGTAGTAAAGCCCAGCATTTCAATCATCACCCTAAATGTGAATGGACCAAATGCACAAATCAAAAAACGTGGAGTGGCTGGGTAGATTTAAAAAAATTTTTTTAAAATAGGATCCATCAACATCATGCTTACAAGAAACACATAACAGATCCAAAGATAAACAGAGGTTGAAGTAAAGGTTATGGAAAAATATAACAAAGCAACAGTGATAAAAGGAAATCAGGAACTGCAATACTGATATCAAACGAGACAGATTTCCAACTAGAAAGTGTATTCTACAGCAAGGATGGACACTATATTATGACAAAAGGAGGAATTCATGAAGAAGAAATGACAATCATAAGCATATAAGTATCCAATGCAGGACCATCTAATTATATAAAACATATACTGACAGAGCTAAAGGCAGAAAATGACAATAACATAATAATAGCAAGGGGACACGAAGATTACACTTTTATCAATAGATAGATCATTCAGTAGAAATCAATGAAAAAATAAAGGCCTTAATTGAAACAAGATATCACATGAACCTAGCAGATATATACAGTGTGTTCTACTTCAACCACTTAAAGCGTATATATTTTTCTCAAGCATACATGGAACATTCTCAAGGATAGATCATATAACAAGACACAAAGCAAATTTCAGCAAACTTAGCAAGACTGAAATTATAGAAAGCATCTCTGATCACAAAGGGGTGAAACTAGAAATGAACCAAAAGAGCAAAACTGGAACAATCACAAAGATATGAGATTAAACAACTTGCTTCTGAACAGCCCCTGGGTCATCAAAAATGAAAGTAAGACCTACCTGGAAACAAATAAAAATGAAGAAATGAAGAGGCAAGTTACCAGAACTTATGGGATTTGGCAAAAGCAGTTATGAGAAGAAAGTTTATAACCGTACACACACATCAAAAACCAAAAGAGTCCAAATTAAATCCCTACCCTCACACTTGAGGGAACTAGAGAGGGAAGAACAATTAAAACCAACATCATCAGACTCAAGGAAATAACAAAAATTAAAGTAGAAACAATGAAATTGAAAACAGAAAGACCATAATGATCAATGAAATCAGGAGCTATCTTTTTGGAAAAGTAAAATTAATACATCCCTAAGTAGACTCACTAAATGAAAGAGAGAAAACCCTAATAACAAATATCAGAAATGAAAAGGATTACAACTGACATCACAGAAATACAAAGGATCATGAGACACTATTATGAACATTTATATGCTAATAAATTTATCAATCATGAAGAAACAGGCAGTTTTCTAGAATACTAAGGATCATGAGAGACTATTCTGAACAATTTTATGCTAACAAATTTATCAAGCATAAAGAAATAGACAGATTTCTAGAATACTGTAACCTTTCAAAACTAAGCCAGGAGGGCACAGAAAACTTAAAGAACCAATCACAAGCATAGAAATTGAAGCAGTAATTTTAAAAACTTGCCCTAAATAAGAGCCCATGTCCAGATGACTTCTCTAGTGAATACTACCAAATAGTTAAAGAAGAGCTAATCCTCTTAAACTCTTCCACAAAGATGAAAGGGAAGGAACACTCTCAAATACATTTTATGAGGCCAATATTATCCAGATTCCAAAATTAGACAGAGACAGCACCAAAAAAAGAAAACTACAGACCAATTATTGCTGGTGAACATAGATGCAAAAATACTCAACAAAATCCTGGCAAATAGAATTCAACATCACATCAAAAAATTACACAACACAATCAAATGGGATTTATTTCAGGGATTCAGGATGGTACAACATATGCAAATCAATCAATATAATATATCACATTGCAAAGTGAAAAAAATAAAAAACAGACGGCCATCTCAGTAGATGCAGAAAAAGAATTTGACAAGACTAGCACCAATTCATGATAAAAATCCTCATCAAAACAGGAATAGAAGTCACATACTTCAATAAAGTAAAAGCAGTATGTGACAAACCCACAGCCAACATCAAAATCAATGGTGAAAAACCAAGAGATTTTACCCTAAGATCTGAAACAAGATGCGTTTGCCCACTGTTTCTACTACTATTCAACATAATTCTGGATGTCTTGGTTAGAGCAATAAGGCAAGGAAAGGACACTAAGTTATTTGAAATTGGAGAAGAAATAAAGCTATCATTTGCTGATGATATTATGTCGTAACTAGAAAGTCCTGCAGACTCTACAAAAAACTGCTAGAGACAATAAATGAATAGAGCAAAGTGACAGGTTATATAATCAACAAGCAAATATCAGTAGCATTTCTTATACAAACTATGAAGTTGAGGAAAAAGAAATTAAGAAAGGATCCCATTCACAATGGCATAAAGAATGACCAAATACCTGGGCATAAACTTAACAAAGGATATGAAAATCCTCTACAATGAAAACTACAGAATCTTAACAAAAGAAATAGAAGATACAAAGACATGGAAAAACATTCCATTCATATATTAGAATAATTACCATAACAAAAATAGCCATTACACCCAAAGCTATATAGGAGCTTAATGCAATTCCCATCAAAATTCCAGGGATACTTCTCAAGGAAATGGAGCAAACAATACTGAAGTTTGTCTGGAACTGCAGAAGTCCTCAAATAGCCAAGGATACCTTAAAAATAAAAAAATAAAATAGTGAAGGTATAACACTTTCTGACCAAAACTATACTATAGAATGCTCATCATCAAGACAATATGGTAATGGAGGAAAAACAGATACACTCATCGGTAGAATCAGAGAGCCCAGAAATAAAGCCACATCTATATAGGCGGCCAATTTATGACGAAGTTGCCAAAAGCAAACAATGGAATAATGAAAATCTATTTAGCAAATGATGTTGGGAAAACTGGAAAGACATGTGCAAAAAAAGAAAAAAAAAGCTAGATTGCTCATTATCGTCATACACAAAAGTTAACTCAAGGTGTATTAAAGACCTGGACATAAGACCTGAAATCATAAAACCCTTAGAATAAAACATGGGAAAAACACTCCGTCATCTCAATCTCAAAGAGATCTTTGAGGAGTCTATAGCAAAAAGAGGCCAAAGTGAAACTGAGCAACTGGGACTAGGTCAAATTGAAAAGCTTCTGCACGGCAAAAGAAACCACCACTAAAGAAAAAAGGCAACCCATGGAATTGGAGAAGATATTCAAAAACCACACATCAGATAAAAGTTTAAGTGCCAAAATATATAAAGAGCTCATGTACCTCAACAGTAAAAAGACAAATGACGTGCTCAAAATTGGCAAAAGAACTGGATAATACCTATCCAAAGAAGATACACAGATGGTCTATAGGCATCCGGAAAAAAAGTGTTCCACAACATTCGTCCTCAGAGAAATTAAAATAGAAACTACAATGAGATATTATCTTACACCAGTGAGAATAGCTATATCAAAAAGACAAGAAACAACAAATGTGTTTCTCTACACTTTTGATGGGAATGCAAATTGGTGCAACCTTTTTAAAAACAGTTTGGATATCCTGCAAATAAAGACAAATCTACCTTTTGATCCAGCAATTCCATTTCTAGGCTTATACCTAGAGAATACAAAATCTCTAATCATAAGAAATACCTGCATCTCTATGCTCATAGCAGCACAGTTCCTAGTAACCAAGACATGGAAACCACCTAAATACCCATTAACAGATGACTAAGTAAAGAAGTTGTGGTTTATATACTCAATGGAATTCTATGCAGCACTAAAAAGCTGAAATTGTGCCCTTTGCAACGGGAGGGAACTAGAGGGGATCATGTTAAGGAAATAAGTCAGAATGAAAAAAAGAAATACAGGATAGCTTCACTCATATGTGGAATATAATGAAATGAAACAAACAGATAAATCCCAGCAAAAACTGACAGGACACCAGATGATGAGTGCCAGGGAGCTGGGAGAAGAGAGGGAAGGACAGAGAGAAAAGGTGGTGGTAAAGGATGCTGGAACTCTGGTGGTGGATGCAGTCAGTGTAAAATATAGATTGAGTTCCATTTTCAATATCCTAAAATGAATATAGCATTGTGAACAAAATAATAAATATTTCTTTTTTAAAAAGAAGAAATATCCAAAGTAAAACACAAAGAGATTTATCAGAGAGAAATATCATTCTGGCTGCAAAGTAGTGGAAGGATTGCAAGGTACAAAATTTAAAGTCAAGGTATCTTTGAGGAAGGAGGGTAGAGATTTGTTTTTACAAGTCTTCTAAAGGTAGCCACAATGAGGAGTAAACAGTTCCAGAGCACTTCAACTATCCTTAAGTAAAAAGGATCTATTCAGATTTATTTTCCCCGTGTTAGCCTTACTCCTGGAAGCAAGCAAAATAAGAATCTCTGGGAGAAAAATCTCTATCTTAGGGCCAAGCCATTTCCCTTCCATCATGGCATTTTCAGCTTGACTAAGCCTGGAGGAAAAGATGGGAGGAAAAGAGGTGGCAGAAAATCTTAAGATTTCTCACATCAGCAGCTCCCTAGGGCAGGGAGGGAGAGTCCATAAGTGTCAACATGTCCTCTGAAGTCTCCTCTGTGGTTGATTCCCAGGACTTTAACAGAGACTGTACCAAAAAGCTTCCTGAAAAAACAGAGGTTCCTAACCCGACAGAAGTTATGAAGTTGGTCATTTAAAGCATTGGCAGAAAACCATTTCATACTAAATACAAATTGTGAGCTAGTCTGAAGGTGGAGGGTTAGCAGAGGAAAGTTCTGTATGAGGCTCATTCACTCAGTAACATGAAGCCCCTTCTGTGTGCCAGGTACAGGGCTGACCTGGGGACACAGCAGGACACAGGACAGGCAGGGTGACTGCTCACAAAGCCTCCACATTTGAATAGCTCTCAGCTCTTTTAATAACTTTATACAATAAACAAACACACAAACAAGAAATATTTGCTCATGGAAAGTATTATAAGGAAATTATTATGGGATTTGTAATACATGATATATTGATCAGGAAAGTCTTCTCTGAGTTGATGATATTTAAACTCAGATCTGAATGATAGGAAGGAGCTAGCTATGTGGGAATCTGGGTGACAAGCATTTCAGGCAGAGGGAAGAGCTGGAACAAGTATCCCACAAAGGGAAGAAGCTCAGCGGAAGTGCTGAGGGCAGTGAGTACAGGAGAAGGGTTAACAGGAAGGTCTGTTTCCCCTTCTGCCCTGTATCATCTCTTTGCTACATAGATGTGTCTCCTAGAGACTCCAGATCAGATCACATCACTTCTCAGCTCACGGACTACTCAGCTCCCATTTCACTGAGTTCTAACAAGAGCTTATAAAACCTTATGGCATCTGCCCATCATCACTTCTCTCCCCTCTCCAGCTCCCATTCTCTCATTCACTTCGCCCCTGGCACATTGGCTGCTTTGTTACTATCATGTTGCTGCCTCAGGACCTTTGGGTCGGTAGCTCCCTCCATCTGAAATGCACTTCTCCAGGGAGTCTATGACTCACTCCTCCAGTTGGTCTCTGCTCCAGTGGCACCCCCATGAAGACCCTGCCTGCACTCTGGAACTTCCTTACCCACTTTTACCATTCACTTTTGCAGGTTTCAGCACCTTCTAGCACATTCTATACCTTACACATTATTATGGCAATTGTCTACCCTCTAAACATTTCCCTGACATGGGTGAATCTCCATGGGGGTAGGCAGCTTGCCTGATTTGTTCCTTTTATGCCCAGCATCTATAACACTGTTCAGACTAGTCAGCGCTCAATTCATAGTTTCAAATAAACATTGTTCGATGTTTCCATAACTTTTTAAATTTTGTACTATGCCCTAGATCTGCCTAGATCATGACAATCTTAAGTCACAGTATTTCACTCAATTATTCAAGAAAGAAAGAGATTTTTGGAAGAGAGACTATCTTGAACACTGTATGCCAAGCACATAAGAGCTTTGGCCTCCAGCTGGATTTGGTGGGTTGAACACACATGTCCTTTCCAAGCCACTGCAAAATGACAGAAAAGTGATCAAAGCAGAATTAACCCATAAAGACTAAAAGGATGAAAGGTAGACAACAGATAAGACACATCAAGAAAGGGTCACACGAAAAGTAAATGAACAAAGGATAGTCACATTGACAGAGAAGCCAAAGGTGAAGGATGTGTCTCAGGAGGGAGGCTAGGTACCAGTCCAGTTCCTACCACATCCAGAGCTGGGAGAAGGGGTAAGGGAGACCATTCAAAGGTGAAGAATTTGGTGCTGAATGCAAGAGAACAGAGCGAGAACCTCATCCTGCACAAATAGCAGCAACACAGGGACCACTGATCTAACCCAACTTGTGATACATCTAAAACGGGAAGATGTCACCAGGAGGTGTCTGTGTGATGGGGGCCAGGGAGATGAAAGTCTTATTCCATCTTTGGAATCAAATAGGAAATATCTAAACCCTAAAACTCAAGGCCAACAATATAAGGATGGCAGGAAACGTCCGAAGAGTCAAGTGTCCGCCTCTGGGAAGCATACATTGTGACTGGGAGGAGTAGAAAAGGAGCCTGCCATTTTGTTATAAGTTGTATAGATGGGTCTTTTAAAACTCTGTTCATGAGTCACTTTTATAAAAGTAAAAATTGAATTTTCGATTACCGTGTGGAGGACAGATTGGAAAAGGGCAGGAACAGAGCCAGGTATTCCCATCAACGAAGAGGTAGTGAGGGCTGGGCTCAGTGTAGTTGGGATTAGGTGGGGAGATCTGAGAAGGTCCCCAGGGAAAAAGCAAAGACGAAAACAAAAGGCAAAATCAACAAAACATAACTGCACCCATGCAACCTAAAAGGAGAAAGAGAACAAAGTCATCATCTGGAGCAACATGCACAAGACAAATTATAAAATGACACTAAACAGCTACATATCAACACTCACCCTAAATGTTAATGGACTGAACTTAGTAGTCAAACGACACAGAGTGGCTGAATGGATTAAAAAGCATAACCCAACCTTCTGCTGAATTCAGGAAATCCACCTTCTTCCAAAAGATAAACAAAGGCTCAAAGTCAATGGTTGGAAAATGATCCTACAGTTGAATGGCAACCACAAAAGAGCAGGAACAGCTATACTCATATCAGATAAAACAGACTTCCATCTAAAAAGAATAACAAAGAAAAGAGATGGGCACTATATAATGATTAAAGAATCAATCCAGAAAGAAGACATAATGCTTGTTAACATATATACACAAAATGAAGGAGCATCAAAATATATCAAGCAAGTATTATTAGACCTGAAGACAGACACTGACAGCAATACAATAATAGTGGGGGACTTTAACACCCCACTTACAACAATGGAGAGATCAACCAGGCAGAAAATTAACAGGGAAGTGCCACTTTAAATGACGATCAGCAACACATAGGTCTAATAGAAACACACCTGTCACTTCACCCAACGACTACAGATTTCACTTTCCTCTCAAGCACTCATGGAACATTCTCAAGGGTAGATCATATGCTAAGACACAAGACATCTCTCAACAAATTTATAGAGATCGAAGTCATACCAACCATCTTCTCTGACCACAATGGCATAAAACTGGAAATCAAGCACAAAAAGAAAGCTGGAAGTCCCCAAACCAATTGGAAACTCAACAATTTGTTCCTGAAGAACTCTTGGGTAAAAAAGGAAATCAAAGAGAAGCTTAAAAATTACTTAGAGACAAAAGGTAATCAGGACACTATCTACCAGAACCAACGGGATGAGCAAAAGCAGTAGTAAGAAGGAAGTCATCACAATCCAGGCCTATCTCAAGAAACAAGAAAAATTGCAAATAAACAACTTAACTATACATTTAAAACAACTAGAGAAAGAAGAACAATTAAAGCAAAAAATCAGCAGAAGAAAGGAAATAATCAAAATTTGAGCAGAAAGAAATGAAATAGAAAACAAAAAGACAATCCAGAAGATCAATGAAGCAAAAAGTTGGTTCTTTGAAAAATAAATAAAATTGACAAGCCATTGACTAGACTCTCAAAGGAAAAAAGGGAGAAAACTCTGATAACTAGAATCATAAATGGAAGGAGAGAAGTTACAACAGATACCACAGAAATTCAGAACATCATAAGGAATTACTATGAACAGCTCTATGCTATCCAAATGGACAACCTTGAGGAGCTGGACAGATTTCCAGAAAAGTATAGTCTACCAAGACTGAACCCAGAAGAATCGGAAAACCTGAACAGAACAATTACAAGCAAAGAAATTGAAGAAGTAATCAAAGGCCTCCCCCAAAATAAAAGCCCAGGACCAGATGGCTTCTCCAATGAGTTCTATCAACCTTCAGAGAAGAAATAACACATATTCTTCTCAACTTCTTCCAAAGTATTGAAGAACAGGGAACTCTTTCAAATATGTTTTATGAGGCTAACATTACACTGATACCAAAAGCTGACAGACATGTCACCAAGAAAGAAAATTACAGACCAATATCTCTAATGAACATAGATACAAAAATTCTCAACAAAATATTAGCAAACTGGATTCAACAATGTGTCAAAAAGATCATTCATCATGACAAAGTGGGATTTATTCCAGGGATGCAAGGACAGTTCAACATATGTAAATATATTAATGTCATACACCATGTCAACAAGCTCAAAGAGAAAAACCACATGATCATATCAATAGATACAGAGAAAGCTTTTGACAAGATCCAACACCCATTTATGATAAAATCCTCCATAAAATGGGAAAATAAGGTTCATACTTCAACATAATAAAGGTCATATATGAAAAGCCCATAGCCCACATCATAGTCAATGGCAAAAAATTGACTCAGCTCAGAAAGAAGGCAAGGCTGTCCACTCTCACCACTGCTATTTAACATGGTACTGGAAGTCTTAGCCAGAGAAATTAGCCAAGAAAAGGAACTAAAGTGAATCCAAATTGAAAAGGAGAAAGTAAAACTTTCATTGTTTGAAGACGACATGATTATATATATTGAAAATCCCAAAAACTCTATAAAAAAACTTCTAGAATGCATCAATGAATACAGTAAAGTGGCAGACTACAAAATCAATTCACAAGAATCTGTTGCATTATTATACACAAACAACACACTAGAAGAAAATGAAATCACGAAAATCATACCACTTAAAATAGAAGTTAAACGAATGAAATACCTGGGCATAATACCTAACAAAGGAAGTAAAAGACCTATACAATGAAAACTGCAAGTCCTTCTTAAAAGAAATAGAGGGGGACACAAAGAAATGGAAAGACATCCCCTGCTCTTGGTTGAGAAGTATCAATATTATTAAAATGGCCATCTCACCCAAAGCAATATATAGATTTAATGTAATCCCCACTAAAATCCTATGGGCTTATTTCCAGGAAATAGAACAAAAAAACTTAAAATTTGTATGGAAAAACAAAAGATCCTGAATAGCCAAAGCAATAATTAAGAAAAAGAACAAGTCTGGAGAGATTACACTTCCAGACTTTGAACTATATTACAAAGCAACAGTGATCAAAACAGTATGGTACTTTAATAATAGCACCACAGTTCAGTGAAATAGAACAGAATCACCAGAAACTGACCCACTCACATGCAGTCAGCTAATCTGCGAAAAAGAAGTCAAAAGCATACAATGGAAAAAGGAAAGTTTCTTCAATAAATGGTGTTGGGAAAATTGGACAACCACATGCAAAAGAATGAAGCTAGACCACTCTCTAATACCATTCACAAAAATTAACTGAAAATGGATTTGGGATTTGGACATAAGACCAGAAACCATAAATCTCCTAGAAGACATAGGAAAGACTTTCCATGACATCAGTCATAGAGAAGCCTTTGGGGACTCAACTCCACCATCAAATGAAACAAAAAGAAAAATAAACAACTGGGACTACATCAAACCAAGGAGTTTCTTTGCAACAAAAGAAAACATCACCAAAACCAAAAAGAAACCTATTAACTGAGAGAAGATATTTGCATTCGATATTTCTGACAAAGGCTTAATATCTAAAATATGCAAGGAATTCACAAACCTCAACAACAGAAGAACAGGCAATCCAATGAAAAAATGGAAGGAAGAATTGGAGAGACACTTTTCTGAAGAAGATATACAGATGTCCAACAGGCACATGAAATTATGTTCCTACTCACCGGCTACACCTGAAAGATTGGCTATTATCCAAAAGTCTGGAAACAACAAATGCTGGTGAGGATGTGGAGAAAAGGGAACACTTTTGCACTCTGGGTGGGAGTGTAAATTGGTACAATCCCTATGAAGAACTCTTTGGAGATTCCTCAAACAACTGAAGATGGAAATAGCATATGATCCCATCTTTCCACTTCTGGGCATCTACTCAAAAGATATAAAAGCACCCATCTGCAGAGATGTATGTATCCTCATGTTTATTGTAGCCCTATTCACATTAGCTAAGAACTGGAAATTACCTAAGTTACCAATATCAGATAAATGGATAAAGAAGAATGGAATACTACACAGCCCTTAGAAGACATGAAACTCTGTCATTTGAATCAGCATGGATGAAACAGGAGATTATGCTAAGTGAAATAAGTCAAAAGAAGAAATATAGATACAGATGATCTCACTCATAGGTGGAACGTGAATAGAGTAAACAGAGGAACACATGAAACATAACCAACCCTGACCCATTGGCAACAGAACTGAGATCACCAAAAGGGAAGGGGGTGGGCGGGGGCAAATGGTGGCAGAGCCCAGTAGACAATGGGGAAGAACACTTGGTGATGTGATGGAGGGCAGGGCTTGTTGAAATGGGGAACCCGTACATAGGAAATCATTTTAATGTGTAGAATAATCACTACAATAAAAAAATTAAAAATGTTAAAAAAAAAACCATAGTGATTACAGTTGAAGATGGAGAGGAAAAGTGTAACTGTAGACAAGTCATGATCAAGTCATCTATCAGTGATCCACCTGGAGTATTTGCAACTCAGGAGATGCCAGGTAGGAGAAAGACACTCGAACGTTTCAGCATGGAGATGCTTCAAGTCATGAGTTGGGACTGGCAAGTCTATAGAGAGTAGGTGTGAGGGTACAGAAGAGGCCAGGTAGGAGACATTCTGACTTGTAACAAGGAAGAGGAGAGGAACCAGCAAGATGGACAGAGAAGGAACAGCCAGGGAGAGAGGCTCATGTCCCAAAGTCAAGAAGAGCATTTTCAGAGAGAGCTCTGGTGTGATTGGCTCCCACAGCCCTTTACAGAAAATGCTGTGAAGACAGCACAAAGCTTCTTGGTCCCTGTCTAGCTCGAGGCCAACACCTGTGTGTCCATCTGGGACTTCAGATAAAGAATGTGAGATCTCC
>RJWH01003209.1:78536-159697 GCA_004363575.1 Solenodon paradoxus | reverse complement strand
GCTGGGACTCCTGCTCTGAATCTGGGTGACCTTCTTCTTGCTGGGACTCCCGCTCTGGCCCTGGGTGACCTCTGTCTTGCTGGGACTCTGGCTCTGCCCCTGGGCAGCCTTGGTTTTTCTGGGTCTCGGTTTGGGGTCTCCCCTGCTGTTCCCCAAGTCTGAGGATTCCGACTTCAGCAGTGAGGACTCAGAGGATGTGACAGTGGTGGCTGAGGTGCTCCTGTATTCCTGGCAGATGGTCAGTGTTTCGGTCTCTGAGGTGGACAGGGTCCTGACTGGGAAGGATGTGTCACGAGCACGTCACGCCCCTCTCTGGACGCCTCCAGGAGAAAGGGTGTTTCTAGCCCTCATCCTGCCTATGAAGGAGGCACCTCCTGTTTTAGAGGATTTGTGTGACCCAAGGGGAAGGCCTGCCCGATCACTCCGGTGCAGCCCGAGTCCTACAGGTGGCTCAAGGCCCTAAGATAAGGGGCCCCTGAGCCCAGCCCAGGCCTCCATTCTGCAGCTGCCCCTTGCCCGCTGCTCAGTCTCAGCCAGCAGCCCCTCCTGCTCCCTGCTCAACCTCTCCCACACTTTACACCCTAGAAGTCCTCCCCGGACACCCCCCAAGAGGTCTGCACAGCCCCACGGCCCTCTGGACACCCTCCTGGATGTCTGCACTCCATAATCTACCCTCCTGGCTAAGTGTTCGCGGCGTGCCTTCTTCCCTTCAGGACCAAGAGCATCTGGGGAGGACTGTGGGTCATCGCTGTAACCAGCATTGGTACCAGGCTCAGCCCTGGGGTCTTTGTCGAGTTGCACCGAGTGGCAGGAAGCCCACTCTTTGCTGCCGCCCTGCCCTTGGGACTGCTCGGAGCTGCGCCCCTTGGTTTTTCACTTTTGTCCCCTCCCAGCTGGTGCCTGGCAGAATTGGGGGCAGAAGCCCCTTGGACAGGCACAAGGTCTGCAGGCTTTGTTCCGGGAGAGGCCAAGCGGGTAGAAAGACAGGGAGTGCAAGGAGATCCAGAGGGGAGTGGGCGCAGCGGTGAAGGGCCCCCTCCAGAGTCCTGCATCCCCCTGCAGAGGCCCTACCACTCCCTGCAACGTTGCGGGGGTCTCACTCCTGCTTTAGGACACAGCTGTCAGCAGCAGGGCCCAAGTCCATGCCCTGCTGCTTTGGTTCACTCAGGCCCGGCAGGACCCCTGGGACTTACTGCTCAGGAAGGAGCCTGAAGAGGTCAGGTCCGCATAGCTGTGGGACAGGGACATCACCTCGCTAGCAAAGGTCTCCGACTTCCGCTGTGGGGAAAGTGGGGCGGTGGTGGAGACAGGCTGTCAGAGGCCCTGGGCCAGTGGCAGCAGCTCTGGAAGGCCAGCAGACCTTGGGACATTTCAGGGGTCATTCTCCCAAGCTTCGAGCTCCTTCCAGGTCCCAGGTTGGGGTGGGGTTATGGAGAAGCTCAGCGTGGCTGGGAGGGGAAGTGGCCAGGCTAGACCGGCACCATGCTGCGAGAAAGGCAGTGTTCCAGAGGCCCCTTGGGCCTCAGTTACCCAATCTGCAAATACGAACGAGTGCAAGTGTAGGACAGGGTTCTAGAAACTAAAGTGCTGCCTTGGGAAGTGGCTAGTGAGGAAATCAGGGCTTCTCATAGTGGGCGTGCCTTAGCCCACAGCACCCTCCCCAGAAGGCCAGGGAGCTACCATCTCTGCCAGTTCCGGGGCCAGGAAACTCAGGTTCTGGGTGCTAAGCGACCTGCCCAGGGCACCCAGCTGGGAGCCCAGAGGGGAGGCGGGAGCCAGGCTTGTGGGACTGCACCACTGATGGGGCAGAGGGGAAGGTGTGGTGGTGACGGGATCATCAGGGCTGCGACTGCTCATGCTCATGCTCAAGGGAGCCCCCAGACTTCACGGGGGACACAGATCCAAGTTTTGTATTTTTGCATTTTAATGTGAGCATGAACAGTGGGGAGTTTGCTTTTCTGTGTACGGCAAGGGATGTGGTATTCTGTCTATGTCCATTCTGTCTAGGTCCGTTGTGTCGACGTCGTTGAGCACAAGTTGCCTTGTGCCTGTCAGCGGTGGGGGACAGTTGTGGGAGAGTCACAGGAGGCCTAACCTGTGGCACAGAGCGCAGAGTCAAGTGGCTGGATGGAGCTCGTCGCCCTGTGCATGGCGGCAGCAGCCAGAGACAGGAGGCGCTGCCTTCTCCACCCGTCTGTGCGGCCGCACACTCCTCAGTGGGTGAGGGGATCAGGGTGGGCCTGTGGCCGTGCTGAGCTGAGAGAGGGACCCGGAAGGAGGTGGGAAGTGTGCCTGGACAATGGGGTCACACGTGTGTTCAGTTTGTGAAAATTTGGTAAACAGCTCATGCTGTTTACTTTTCTGTTACACTCCATGAAGTCTTTAGAAATGAAGACCTGAGAAAATTCTGACCAGTGCACACAGCAGAATTTAGGAAGGCGCAGGGAAGTTCTGAGAAAACATCTGTCTGTGGGGCCCACCGCCTCATGACCCTCCCTCCGGGGTCCCCTTTAGGAGACCATCTCCATTTCACAGCAAGATGTCCCCCAGCTCAAGTCACCCAGCTGCTCTGTGTCAGTTCCTGGCCCAGAAGCCAGCCTGCAGGCTGCCGGCGTCCCTCAGCTTGGGGCACATTCCACCGGGGCATCAAGGACCCCAGGCCCTGGGCATGCCCCACTCACCTCTTGCTCCTCCTCCTGGGGGGCCTTGGCCTCTTCCTCCGGGTGTCCAGGCTCTGACTGTGGGGTTTGGGATGCGGTCTCTGACTCTTCCGAGGTCTCCAACAAAGGCAGATCCAGCTTCCACAGGGCCTGGGCCTTCCTGCGCTCTAGTTCCCGCTCCCTGAACTGCCTGCCAACCCAAGTCCTGGGTGAGTCTCCCTGACTTACCCTAACATTCCCTTGAGCCACTCTCAGCCTGGGGCCTACCTCTGGGAGCTTACCCTATGATGCCATGAGGGATGCGGGCCTGCAGGCTGCTCTCCATCATCCGATCCAGCTGCGTTCTGGCCAGGATGGCCATCTGGCTGTTCAGCACCTCCTCCACCGACACGTTGGGGAAGAGGTTGGCCATCATCTGGAACAGCTGCCAGGAGAGGGAGTGAGAGCCAGGTGTGGACCAGGGCAGGAATAGCTGTGTGGTGCTGCCCCACCTACGCCGAGTCCTACTGCCTTCTCGGGGCTGCAGAGGGAAGGACTTACATGTTGGGTTTTTGTTTTTAACTTTTTTTTTTTTAAAAGGAAAGGTGCAGGCAGGAATGAAGGTGAGCAGGGGCAGGCATTCAGAGAGAGAAGGAAGAAGATTCTGTTTAATGATTCATCTTGGTGGTTCCCACTGTCCCCAGATCATGAATCCATGTCCTTGGGATGTGTGTGGACTGTGCCAGTGAGAGGCAGCAGACAACCACTAAGCCACCAGGCCACGCCATGTATTGTTTTTCAAAGGGCCGAACTCTTTTGCCCCAAAACTATCAGAAGTTGATGAGAAAGGGACTATTTGGAGAGGGTGCACTGATGAAGAATCCAGCCGTGGGCTCTGAGTCAGACAGATGAGGGTCTGACCTCTAAGCTGGGTGACCTGGCACAGGGAACTCACTTGTCTGTGCCTTACCCTCTTCATCTGTAAAGTGGGTGTGTGTGTATGAAGAAACTAATATGCCTATCTCAGAAGATGCTGAGGAGGGTTGGACAGAGTGATGCCGGATGAGAGCCAGGCCTGGCACAGTCCATGCTCTGACATGAGCGGTTCTTATTATGAGAAACCAGATTTAGGGACAGAGTATTTGTAGGTGGCCAGGGATGTTGGCCCAGAAGCCCACCCTCCTGTCCCAGCAGGAATCCACCTTCGGGTTCTCGGGATCGAGGAGCAGGCCGGTGGTGACGTCCAGGCGGGCCCCAAAGATGTTGTGCAGGAGATACCGGACCCTGCTGCGGTGCAGATGATACTGGGCCTTCTTGGGGTTGTGCTGGATGGCCATGGAGAAGTGGTTCTCTGCCTTCATGAACTGCCTGCGCGACAGGTGGGCCACAGGCTGCCTGGAGCTGGGCCACCTGGGGGGAGTGATGGCTTACGGGCCCCCCTGGGGAGTTTGGGAAAAACCAGGCAGGTCTCTGACCCCTGTCCACCCACCCGTCATGTACCTCTGCTCTCCTTCGAGCAGTTCTATGCTTGAGGGATCTGACAGGGGTAGATCCCTAGTGTAAACCCCACCACCAGGGAATATGTTTGTTACGACCTTGGGGCAGGAAAGACCTTTCTGAGAATGTTATAAACCCAGTAGTTAAAAATGAAAAATTATTTTGACTATGATTCAATTCCAAATGATTGAATATCAAAACCACCACAAAGGAAATCAGTAAGTAGAGAAAATGTATTTTGTCACATAAAGCAGATGATGAGCTGATTTTGCTGGCTTACAAAATGTCCTACACCCCCCCCCCAATTATGTATGTATATACATATATATATATTTTTAAACGAGCAACTTAATAACAGAAGAGCCAAAACATTTGGGCAGGTAGCTCATAATGGTCAATACACACAAAAGGCTTCCCTGCGCTATCAGTTAAAATATGCAAAACCAGTCAACTTCCAGGGCATTTTTTGCCTGTTAGTAGAGTTGAATACCCTGCGCCAAGAGGGTTGGGGGGACCAAGATTCTCCCTGAAAGAAGAAGTTTACATTGGTTCACAGTCTTTAGAGAATATAGGATATTACTTATAAACATTAAGTTTTTACCTTTGTGAACCCAACATTTAATTTCCAGCCATCTAAACAGCATTGCTAGTATGAAGGGTGTGCCCTGGGGCTCACCACCGCATTCTTTACAATAAAAACGAAGACAGCCCAAATATCAGTGGCCCATTGCACCCCCAAAGTTAATTGTGGCACTCCATAGAATAGAATACTTACTATGCAAATAAAAGAATAAGGTGACCTAGTCCTATATATAATGCCATGGGAACTAAAAAGACAAGTCAAAAAGAGTTTAGCATGCCCTCACTTTTGTAAAACGATAATTGTTAATATATGCATAGAAAACAATCTGGAGGAAGTTTACCGAACTTACGGAAAGGAGTGTTTTAAGAAACTTTCATGTTCTGAGTTGCACTTTAGTGAACATTTAAGGTTTTTATAAAAAGCACAATAACATTTAGAAAAAAGGTGTAGGACTTTCAGCGAAAACTAAGAAAATCAGAACGGTGTTTAGGAGGTATAACAGAGAGAACCAGAAACATCTTGATCCCGGTATCTGAGCCGGCAGCTTGCCTCCCCGGCCCCGCCCCTCCCCGCCCCCTGCCAGTCACCGCCCCGCCCCGGCCGGCCACGCCCACACCGCCCCGCCCCGCCGCTGCCCGCGCACTTGCTCCGCTGCTCGCAGAAACCCATTTTCTCCTGCAGCATCCCCATGCGCAGGTTGGCGCCCTCGTCCTGCGGGCTCAGCGCTAGCGCCTGCTGGTAGTCCGCCTCGGCAAAGGGCAGGTTGCCCAGCTGGAAAAAGCAATCTGGGACCCGGGACGGAAGCAGAGCGGCCCTCGAGTTTTCAGTTCCCAGCCCAGGCTGCTCCGTCCCCGCAGGGGTGGTGGGGGAGGGGGGGAGGGGTGGGGGGGAGGGGCGGGGACGGAAACAGGTGGCTGAGAACACCTGTAGGCGTTCGTGGGCCCCTGCAGGGCCTTCCTTGCCCTGGACACCTTTTCCTAATTGCCTAATTCTGAGCATTTTTGAAGAGACTGGACATAGCCTGTTTGTCTAAGGCAGCGTTTCCGCTAATGTGTCCCTGGGACACTGAGACTTTTCAGTGTTGCCCGTTTCCCTGTCCTCCTCCCTCCCTCAGGGCTCCGTCCAGGTCTTAGAGCAGGGCTCCCCCAGGCTTGCCGGCTCAGCTCACCGCCCCGGTTGATGTAGAGGCCTTTTTCCTGCTGCTCATCCTTGAGCGCCTTGTTGAGGAGCAGCACGCTTTCCTGGTAGGCGCCCTGCTGGTAGCAGTGCACGGCGAAGTCGTTGTAGGCCAGCAGCAGCTGGCGCTGGGCCTGCTGCGCTGTGTCCTGCTGGCCCGCGGCCTCCATGTCCAGCGCCTTCAGCAAGTCCTCCAGGGCAGCGTCAAACTCCTGGAGCCGGCGGTACATGGTGCCCCTGGCGGGTGGGACGAGAGGGCTGCCGTCTCCCATGCCGCCTGCAAGCCTCCCGCGGCTCAGATAACCTGCTAGTCACTGGGAGTTTTCTTTTCCTCAAAAACAGCTTCTTTCTTTTGTGGAGCCAGATGCATGCGAGCGTCTATAATCTAAGGACTTTGTGTACATTGGCAGACAGTTAGTCCCCACTGTTTATATGAGAAAACCCAGGCGGAAGGGGTTAAATGGCCCCAAATTTAACTGGTATTAAATTTGGGGTAAGTCCTCGAGCAGCTAAATTCCAACCCAAGCCTGGACCACGGAGCTGGGTGGAGCCTCCCAGTGTGGACTGCTCAGCAGGCCTGGGGATCCAGGATTCCCAGGTTAACTGGGGCGACCGCTGAGACCACCTCCCGTGATGCCTTCTTGACTCCAGTAAGGAGGAGGGAAAGATTATGAGAGACTGGATGGGGACGCCGAGGCAGGGCAGGGCTGGGACCCAGACCAGCATCTTGCCACCCAGTACCGGAAGAGGAAGTAGCTGGGGTCCAGCGGGTTGTTCTCGATGGCACAGTTGATGCGCTGTAGCGCCAGCTGCAGCTTGCCCTGCACAGCGAGGATGCCGGCTTCCTGACGTGCCTGCTGGGCCTGCTCCACCATTACCTGGAGCAGCACCTTGGCCTGTGTGTGCGTGGGGTCCAACAGCAAGGCGCTGTGCAGGTCGCGGTAGCAGAGGTTGGGCTGCAAGGGACTGAGCTGACATCAGGGCTCCAGGCCAAGCTGAGGGGGCAGGCAGACTGCCAGGCCTGCAGGGGCCCTTCCCTGGGCAGCCCCGCACTGTGCAGCCCGCAGGCCCTCACTGCCCTCCAACTGTCGGTCTGCCTTTTCTGCCTCTTGGGGGCGGCAGAGAGCACTGGGAAAATCCCTCCCAGGTCCCTCCCTGCTGGCCCTTTCTGGAAGTGACCTCAGATGAGCTGGGGCAGCCGTGATAGAATGGAAAACTTCTAGGGGGCTCACTCCAGGTGCGTGAGGGTGTATCCTAACCTGGACTGTAAGTCCTCCCTATCCTCCCCCGCACACCCTCCCCAACTCTCCTGACCTTGGGTCCAAGACAACTCTGATCAAGAACAGATTGAGGCCTGGGCAGGAGCAAAAAACATCTCCAGGCAAATACCTTCCCCTGGGGGAGTCAGGCAGGCAGTCAGTCAACACAGTTTTAGCAGCAGGCCCTGTAGGGTAACTGGTTGGCGGGTGAGTGGAACAGACCGTGGATACCAAGTGGGAGTGGAAACCCGGAGGGTAAGACGGCAGAGGATGGGGCTGGGCTTTGGAGTAGGTGGGCTACACCACTCACGGCAGGGGCCGTGACCTTGGACAGGTCACCCAGCCGCTCTGAACTTGTTTTCTCCTCTGCTTTTAGACAGCATGAGCGAAGTGCTTCGAATGCGCCAGTCAACACTAATTATCAGTAATTACTGGTCTACTTTTGAAGACTCCCGCTGAGTCACTTGCCGGGTGGACTCCCAGCTCCCACACAGGGAGGCATGTGCTGCCAGCCACTCCCAGAGCTTCCCTGGTGAGGGAGAGCCCCACCAAAGCTGCCGCTCTGTTCCTCCCCTCCGAGCATCCCAGCTGCCCGCAGGCACCCAGGCCAAGCTGGAGCCCAGATGTTGTCCAGACCCCTCCCTCTCCCACATGCCCACCCCCGCCATCTCAGGTCCTGGCTTCCGGAACGTGCCCCCTCGCCCTCCCCAGCCCCATGACCTCTTCCCCCACCCAGCTGGATGGCATTCAGTCTCCTCCCCAGACTCTCGCCCCCATACTTTCCCCTTCCATTTCAGAGGGATCTTTCCCAAGCCCACTGCCCCGGGGTCTTGCTGTGCTGGGAAAGAATCGGGGTCCTTCTGGGTCCACAAGACCCTTCAGATGTCCTTCCTCCTCCCTAGTGATCCCAAGCCGTTTTTTCTTGCCCCTGAGCCATTCCCTGTGTTGTCTGTCCCCATGGCCAGCCCAGGCACTGCTTGGGAAATAAGGGAAATAAGGAGAGAAAAAGAAGAGGGGAAGAAGGTGGGAGGGGGAGAGGGAGGAAGGGGAGGAGGGAGGAGGAAGAGGAGGAAGGGAGGAGGACCCCTGGGTGTCCTTGGAGAAACAGTGCTCCATACAGCCCTGAATCATCTTCCTGTGACTGCTGCTTGGGGACGCCTCCCTGGGTGGCGTTTCGTGAGGGCAGGGATGGCACTGGCCTCTCACCATATAATTTCGGGGCTAGGACCGGCCTGGCACTGATCCAGGGTCAAGTGACATTGCATTGGGCAGCTGAGTGGTGAGGGCCCAGAGAGGATGGCGCCCCTCTGCGGTAGTCGTGGGGTGGTGGCAGGGTTTCTCTGTGGCTGGCTGCTCCGCTGCCTCCTGCCGTCCCTGGGCGTCTGGGAGAGGCGCCGGGCCTGCTCTGCGACCTACCTTCTGGAAGAAGTTGTAGAGCCGGGCGCGGAGGATGTAGACGTCGGCGTTGGTCGTGCCCTGCCTTACTTCCTTGGTGACGAGTGAGAGGCAGTCTTGGTGTCGTTCGAGGGCCAGGAGAGAGGCCATGCTGCGGGCGGAGGCAAAGGGACACTGTCTGCTGGGTGGGCAGGAGGGGCTGCTGCCAGAGCCATGCCCGGGCCCGGCACTCACCAGCGGTACCGGAAGCAGGCTTTCTCGGGCTGGAGCTCAGAGGCGTGCAAGAAGACGGTCAGGGCGTCCTCGAAGGCTCGCTGTTTGAACAGGCTCTGGCCCTGGAGACACGGGGGCCTGTCTTTCCGGTTGCAGCCCCAGCTCAGCAGCACCACCAGTTGGGGTGGGGGCAGCGTTGGGATGGAAGGGGAGCGGGTGACGGGGACAGAGCTGGGGAAACGGCAAGAGGTAGACAGAGGCGGAGAGAGACGAGAAACAGCCAGCAGCACAGACACAGGAGCTGGGAGGACCAGCGGCCTGCAGGCAGAGAGAACAGCGCAGCTGGTTCTCAGCCTGTTCACAGGCCGCACTCCTGTCTCATTGGCATCAGCTGGCACCCCCTTTTAGATGAAGGAGCTGAGGCACAGGTCACACTAAGTGGCAGCACAGGACTCAGATCTCCAATAGACAGACTAAGCCGGTGATTCTGAGGCCCCAAGTGTCTCTTCTTTTGTTTTTTTAAAGGACAGGTACAGCAGGAAGAAGGCGAGCAGGCCCCAGGACCAGAGGAGGAGGACACTGATTTCTTTTCTTTAGTTCTCCGTCTTGGTTGTCTACCCCCAGCCCCAGTCTTGAACCTGGGTTCTTGGGATGCACGTGGACTGCGTCCGGTGGCTTTATCCACTAGGCCACCAGGCCGTGCATACCAAATGTGTTAAGAATGAAATTCATTTATTTTATAAAAGAAAAAGACATTAAAATGGTCAAAAGGAAAAAAGTGGAATTTTATGGTGTGATATTGTTTTTATGTTGCACTGTAGTTGGGAGGTGCTCTTGACTTCTTAGTGCCCAGAGGGTCGAGATTCTCAACCAGTGCTGTGCAATACAGTGGCCACCAGCTTTGCGTAATTCTACAAATTTAAGTTCGTTAAAATTAAGTACAATCAAGAAGTGAATGCCTCCATCGCCGTTGCCACATTTCAAGGGTCCAGCATTTCCATGTGGCGAGGGGCTACCAGGTTGAATAGTGCAGAGCAGGTCATTGTCATCATTGTAGAAAGTTCTATTGGACAGTTCAGCAAAATATTCCACAGACCTGGCAGCAAACCAACTTGGGAGGTGGGACAGGTCATGGGAGGGTCAGCAGGTGGGATCACAGACACAAGGACAAGGATGTCCCTATGGAGATAGATCTTGTCCCAGGAGCAAGGGAAGCCCCCTTCCCCCATCTGGAGGGAAGGCTAGCAGACCCGGGTGTGGGGCCCCAGGTCGCCCCCAGCACCTGCAGGTAAAGCACCAAGGTGAGCTGTTCCAGGTAGTTGGTGTTCTCTGGATGGAAGGAGTAGGCCCTTCGCAGGTTCTGGGCGGCCGAAGAGAAGTCACAGAGCTGGAGGTAGGCCTCGGCTCGTAAGGCGTAGAAGTCCACCTGAGGGCGAGGGGACCTAGCTGCTGTCCCCTTCCTATCACCTGGCCTGAGGCTTCCTGCTCAGTAGCCCTAGGAGGAGGGGCCTGGCAGATGCAAAGGTGAGGGGGCACGTGTGCCAGCAGCTGCCGGTGCCCACCCAGGCCCTCCTCCTCACCAGCTTAGAGTCTAGGTGGAGGGCACGGGAGAAGAAGAGCACGGCCATCTCCCAGTCCTCTTTCTCCAAGCTCTGCTGACCTTGGTGGTAGCTGCATGGGCAGAGAACATAGCCAGAGGGGCTTACCGTGGTCTTGAATCAGGCAAGGGCGTACAGCTAGGGCTGCAGGTGTGAGTGGGAAGGGGTGGACAGGATAATATTCTTAAACTTCACACCAGCGGCCTTTCATTGACTGGGGCAGGAGAGTCCTATTATATAGCTGAGTTCGCTGAAGCCCGAGAGGGAGCGCAAGAGGCCCAGAGCAGCACATGTCAATGGCTGTGTGGGTAAGAAACAGGGTCCGCGAGGCAAGGTAGTCACTCACTACTCCCTGACTTTGGAGGGCACTGTTAACCCCGTGACCTTTGGTTTTATATCCTCAAAGTTCTGGAACACCTGGCTGGTCCCAAAGATGCGCTGGAGGGTCCCCTTTGGGACTGGAATCACACATGGTTTTGGGATGAGCTGTGACAGAGACTGGTCAGGCCCCAGAACATCCTAGAACAGAGAAACAGCAAAGCCTCAGAGCTGACCCCCACCCCACCTACACACTCTCCTCAGGTATTTAATGGTATGGAGGAGGAGTGGAAAGGAGTTCTCGTTGGAAGCACAGTCTGGGGGCTGGGGACACTCCCAGCCTATTCCTATTAGGGAAGGCCTAACCTCTTGCTCTCCAATCCTGCCTCTCTCCTCTCCTATGCTCAACGTCAGGAGTCAGGGTTCTCACACTCACACTACCCTCTGCTCTCCTCCTCGTCCTCCTCAGCTCCCCCTCTGGCTACTGACACTCAAAGCTCTAATGTCTCCAGCTCAGGCCCTGGCCCAAGTCACAGTCGGAAGTCCTTTCAGCCCCTTGCATCACGCCTACCAGGCCAGCATGAGGACCGCACCTGACGTCTGTCCCCGGCTTTGACCACCTTCTTTGTCAGCTACCAAGCCAGTGGCCTGTCTCATCAGTCATTTCCTAAAGGTCTCTGTCCCCTCCACTCATAGATCATCCTCTGATCTGAACCAAGGCGCTCTCTATCTGGATCCCGGCCCTGGCCATCCCTCCACCTCCCCGCTGTCCACGCGTCCCAAGCCCTTGCTTCTGTGCATGGCGGCCAGGCCCTCCCTGGAATTATACAACTGCTCCTGCCTCTCCTTAAAACCTTCCCAGCGAACCCAGCCTCCGCCTCTTCTCCCCCGACCCTTTGCCTTTGCTTCAGGCTCTCCGGCACCTCTTTGGACTCAGTCATGAGGCCGGATCCTGGAGGACCTCTGAGTCTGAGCCGGCTGTCTCGCGGGTCCCACCCCGCCAGCTGTTCCCGCCCCTGACGTTGCTAGGCACCAGGACGCCCACTAGCCACGCCTCTGGCCACGCCCCCTGGATGCAAGAGGTTGAGTCGGAAGGTCAGCAAACTTTTATTAGCTGGAGCAGCTGAGATCTACAGCGGAGAAAGGTCTTCCTGTGTTTCCGCAGCGAGGCAGGGCTACAATACGGGCCACAGAACAAGCCTCCCTCCTTCTAACTTGGAGGTCGAGCAAGACCCATAACATACCTTAGAGGACCCGGGTGACGCGGCGCCGCGGAATGCGCGGGGGCGCCCCGCCACGGCCACCGCCCCGCCACTTCCGCCCCTAAGAAGCTTGGCGGCCCCGTTGCCGGCCCGGGATTGGACGCTGCTGGCAGCCCCGGACAGATGACTACTGCGATTGGCCAAGACCGGTGACGTCACGGGGCGGGGCCTGAGCGTGAACAGGGCGGCATGCCGCCGCCCGGTCTTTTGCACGCTGGTCTGCGGCTGACTCGGGCCATGAGCCGGTGCGTCTTGGAACCCCGACCCCCGGGGAAGCGGTGGCTGGTGAGTGGAGTGGGGGCGGCGACGTAGAGGCTACGCAGCCTTAGCTCCAGCTCTGCCGTTCTCGCCCGGGCAAAGTTCCCCACATTCCTTGTCTGAGTTTTCGTGTCTAGAAAACGGGTCCACCGCTCCCACGGCTCCAACTTCCAGGAACTCCGCGCCTGCACCGGGACGCCTTTCCCGCCCAGTTTCCGCCCTGTCTCCGGAGTCTCCGGGGTTTCGGGACCCTTCTCCGCCCCCTTACCCATTCTGACCCTGCTTTCCCTTCCCCTGCTTCTGCTTCGGGTCCCGGAGCGCGCTGTGAAAGAAGCTGTCGGGCCTCAGTTTCCCTGGTGCCGCCCGCAGGTGGCCGGCCTGGGGAACCCTGGAATGCCTGGCACACGGCACAGTGTGGGCATGGCAGTGCTGGGGCAGCTGGCACGGCGGCTGGGAGTGGCGGAGAGCTGGACGCGGGACCAGCGCTGCGCCGCCGACCTGGCCCTGGCCTCCCTTGGGGATGCCCAGCTGGTGCTGCTGCGACCCCGGCGGCTCATGAATGTCAACGGGCGAAGTGTGGCCCGGGCAGGTAAGTTAAGGCCCCAGGGGCTGGCTGGCTGGGTACCGGTAGGAGGGGAGCCTCCGTGTCTTCTAAGTGATGTGGGGATCATTGTCACTCTCCCGTGGGAGCGGAGAGGGTCAGAACAGCCCCCACTGGACAATGGGCAGTAACAGGGCGCCATTTCCCTATGTCAAGCGGAGCTGTTCGGACTGACTGCCGAGGAGGTTTACCTGGTGCATGACGACCTGGACAAGCCTCTGGGGAAACTGGCCCTGAAGCTGGGGGGAAGCTCCAGGTGAGGCCCTGAGCTCATCTGGGTGGAACCGGGCAGCAGACCTCTCAGGTGGAGGTGGGTAGAGGTGCTGCCCCCACTCTGCCCAGGATAGGGGCACTGTGACCCCAGGCTGGGCTGGGAGGGATGGAGGGTGCTGCCCCAGGGAGTACTAACTGTCCTTGCATCTCTCTCCCAGGGGCCACAATGGAGTCCGTTCCTGCATAAACTGCCTCAGCTCCAACGTGAGTGACCCCTCTCTCCTGCAATGGGTCGGGTGGGCCACCCTGGGCCCCCAGCATGCCTCACCAATGCTCCCTGGGCCCCTCTGGCTCTCCCACAGGCAATGCCACGGCTACGGGTGGGCATTGGGCGCCCAGAACACCCGAGCGCGGTGCCAGCCTATGTGCTGGGCTGTTTCACGCCCGCCGAGCAGGAGCTGCTGCCTCCCTTGCTGGAGCGTGCCACTGACCTGCTGTTGGACCACATCCGCGACCGAAGCCAGCCCACCTCGTCAGGCCCCTGACACCGGTGGAAATGGCTACCCTCCTGTCTGCTGTGCCCACACACCCTGCCACATCCGTCCACGGAGGTACTGGCCCAAACTGTGGCACCGACGTTTTATATAACTTCTCTGCGCTGCCTGTGGGTTAAAGTGGGAGCTGGGGCCGGAATGGTCCATTTCTGGGATAGGGGGTCGGTCTTCTCTGTGTCCTACTTGGAAAGTAGTGAAATTTCAGGAAGACTAAGCTTTTCGAACCTCTTTTGCACACCAGAGGACCGCATCTGTAAGATTAAAGGTGCCCGCTTAGAACGGGGGCCTGCTGGAGAGGGTTCCCACCCTGCTGCTGCCCGTCCCAAGGGAAGGGAGAGGGCGTCACAGCCCACAGACAGGAAGTGGGGCTTAGAGAGGTCCGGCCACGAGCGCAGGGGCACAAAGCGCAGCGTCGCAGAGCTGATGCGCACCCAAGACTGACTGCCCTCTTGCCATCCCTGGGGCCCTCACCTCAGGGTTGCTGTGCACCTGGAAGGCTCTCACACGGGTGGTGTGTGACAGCTGCCTGATGTCCTCAGGGTTGGGCGGCATGTGGACCCGCCGAGGCACCAGGCCCAGGTCACCCGGCTGGTAGGGGGTGATGCCGGACACCTGCTGTCGGAGGGCCTGTATCTTGGTTGACTGGATGCTAGACCTGTTGGGGAGGGGCTGCGTCACTGCCTCCATTTCAGAGAGGAAGCTGAGATGCCAGGAGGCTCTGGGGTGCCAGCCTTGACCACTGCCTCAGCTGCCCCCTCAGGTCACACAGGGGCACTGATTCACCTCTGTTTGGGCGGGCCACAGGGCCGATTCTCCTGACGGGGACTGGCGGCCATCTGGGGACCCTGGACCATGGCTGAGCTGAGCACTGCCAGCATCTGCTGCAGCATCTCCTTGTACTGCAGCTGAAACACTACGTCCGAGTCACTGCCCTCCACCTCAGGCCGCATCTGTCAGTGAGGGCGGGCACGGGGTCAGGCCCACAGCGCCCCAATCACCTTTGGAAACCTTTGGAAACGCCAGCTCAGGACCCATTTTCCCCAAGTGGTCCAGGATACTCCTCCAGAGGGGAAGACTGAGGCCCATAGGGCCTGAGAGGAGGAATCCAGCTCCCTTGAGGCCTTGAGGGATCTTTGAAGTCCTGAAGCAGAGACTCAGACATGGACAGACTTACCAGGAGTCTCTTGGGAGAGACGAAGCTTTGTTCCCTGCCTGGCCATCTCCGGGTGACCCGGTGGTGTCTGAGCAGTGTCTGTCCTTGGTCCACCCCATCCCACTCGCACTCGCTTCCTGTTACCTGCAGGATGTTCTGAAGGAAGGAGGTACACCAGGCCAGGGTCGTCTCCAGGTTTGCCCGCATCTTCTGTTCCTCCGTCAGCTCCCGCTGCAGCCTCTGCGCCTCGGCCTGCTGCTGCTGCAGCTGCTGGCTCAGCTGCTCTAGCTGGCTCCTGGGCCCAGAGTGGGACAAGTCATTGCCCCCCGCCTCTCCGGCCAGGTGTGGGCCCTGCCGTTTCTCTAGCCCGCAGGAGCCCTCCTGCTCCAGACCTCGGCCTGGGTGAGAGCCAGGCTGTAGGGCCCTCGGGAGAGGGGAAGTCACCAGCCCTGTGTCGTGGGGCAAAGAGAAGAGAAAGGGCTGGTCCCCCGAACCTCAGCTGCTGGTTGTCCCGCTGCTGCTGCTTGAGACCCTGCTCCTGCTGGCTCAGCAGGGGACGCAGCGTGTCCGCTGCCTCCAGGCCCTGCTGCTGCTCACGACACTTCTCTGTTAGCATGAGGATGATCTGTGGGGACAGGAGGCGGCTGTGCCCTGAGCCCGCTGTGCACCCCAGCTCCAGACATGGCCAGGGCCCACCCCATGGCACAGAGGCCAGCTGGCCCCCCTCATCTCGGGCAGCAGCTCCCCACTTCAAGTTCTAGAGAAACTTGAGCCCGAACCCGACCCCCCCAGGAGGGTGGTCCCCTCACTGCTGCCTCCCTCCTGGCATGGCCTCCGCAGCTCCGTGCCGAGCAGGGGGCCCGGCGCCCACCTTCTGGTGGCCCCGGCTGTGCTTGGCCATGATCTTCTGCAGTTGCTCCAGCTGCTCCAGCTCTTTGCAGAGCTTGTCCTGGCTGCAGCGGAGCTGCTCGTTCTCCCGCAGCAGCTGCACGCCCTGCCGGGACACCTTGGCCAGCTGCAGCGTCACCGTGTTGTTCTCCATGATGGTCTGCTTGGTCGTGTCCCACATCTGGTTACTGGCCACCTTGCGGAACTCGGAGGCCACCAGGTTCACGCGCTGGATGATCTCCTTCCGTAGCCTGGTCAGGGTGGGTGGGCCTGAGGGGGTGCGGCCTCAGCCCCGGGGGGCCCCCGCTAGCCCTACCCTCCCAGATGGGGCTTTTCAGTGTGACCTTTGTCCCTTTGGAATTTTGAGCCATAGCAACATGATTAATGATTAAATATTTAAGAAATGGAATCAAAGGCACAAAAAGTAGCCACAGCAGATGCGTGTGTCTCCGGGGCCCCGAGTAAAGACGGGCGGGGACCTCTTTTCTCCTCCCCTGTGTAAATCAGCCAGGATTCCCAGGAACGCAGGCCGCGGGCCGGCCCGCGCCTCCCGCAGCCCCTGGCCTGCCCACCTGTCCTTGTCCAGCACCGCCTTCTTCTCCAGGCTGTACACGTGGTCCCTGTATTCGCCCTCCTGTTTCCGCAGCTGCTGCTCCAGCGACAGGAACTTCTCCGTGAGCTCCTCTTTCTGCAGCCGGAACTCCTCCAGGGCCGCCAGCTTCCCCCCTGCCCCCGCATCGCGCACAGGCCCGTGAGGGGCCACCTTGGGAGGCAGGGCCCCACGCGGGCCAGAGGGCCTCCCTCCCCACTGTCTTCCCGCTGGGCTTGGAGCCTGGTCCCGACACAGGTCACAGGCCATGCGCAGGCCTGCCTGCCTTTATTGCCTGAGTCTGGAATGCCCGCTTCCCCTCCACTTAGCCTCTGAGGCTTCATGCAGGTGTCCCCTCCTCCAAGGAGCCTCCCTTGACTCTCCTCCCCTCAGGAAAGTAGCCGTGACACTAGTCACCGTTGGAACACCTCTGGCCATGCTGTCACAGGGCCTCACAACAGCCCTTGCCAGCTGAGTGACGCAGGCATGACCCTGAAGTGCCTTCTCTTCTATAATGGAGTGGCCGTGTCTCCTGCGTGCTGGGATTGCAGGGGCAATTACAGCAGACCATGGGGAGCAGTCTGCAGCGGCTGTCTTTCAAGGCAGATGCGCTGTCCCCACTTCCCTTGTGAGAACACGGTCAGGGAGACGTGCTTGCTCCAGGCACTGAGGTCGTAGCAGAGCTAGGATGCGAGCCAGAGAGCCCGTCCCCCTTACCAAGGATGGTGTTCTCGGTGGTGAGCTGGTCCTTGGTCTCCTGGAACTCGTGGCGCCCCTGGGCTAGCTGGGCCTCGAAGGCGTCCTTCTCCAGCTCCTTGGCCAGCTGCAGGCTTTGCAGCTGCTCGTTAAGGTCCGTGATGTCGTCCGCGCGCTGGCTGAGCGTGCGCTTGAGGAAGGCCACAATCTCCTTCTTGTTGTTGGCCAGCTGCTCGAACTCCTGGCGGAACAGCTTCTCCTGCACAGCCAGCTCGTCCCACTTCCGCTGGTACCTGTGGGCGGGGCAGAGGTCCAGGGGTGCCCCCCCAAAGGGCCATACAGCGGGGTCTGCTCTCCAGGACAGCCCCAGGGAGGGGCATCAAGGTTCCTCAGCTTGGAATCCAGCCTCATCTCCCACTGCGCCCGCCCCCTGCTCTGAGCTCACGACCACAACCCCAGCCTGTGCTCAGCGCTTCCCGTTCACGTCACTAGGATGTAAGTGCCAGGAGCAGAGAGCCTTTGTTAAGCCCACAGCTTTGTCTCCATCCAGCACCAAGCATAGCACCTGGTCCCAGTAACTACTCTATATAGTTTGTCGAATCTTCATAACCACTTGGAAGGAAATGGGTGCTGTGATGATGGCACCCATTTTACAGATGAGAAAACTGAGGCTCAGAGGGATGAAGAAACTCCTAGTTAATGAGTGGTAAAAACCAGAACTTGAACCCGTCAGACCCCAAAGCTGAGATGCCACCACAGCGCAGGGCCAGCCTGCACCCTCACTAACACTCCTGTCCATCACAGTCCCAAGCCTTTTCATCTGCCTTCCTTACCCTTGTTCATCCAGTGTACGCCCAGTAAGAGTCTCAAATGCATTTCCCCACATACATTCTGTGTGGTGTTTCAGCTTGAGGGAAGCTTGTGAATTTTTCAGAAATTCGCATCATTGGTTTACAGGCTTCTGATGGAATAATTGAGGTTATCTGGAAAGATGCTTTACTTCATTTACTCAGCCAACATCTTTTGAATGCCCACTGCTACAGGGCACGGCGGGGTGCAGGGATGAACCAGCTGTTTTGTGGAGCAAGGGAGCAGCCTGGCCCCGGGAAGTCTCCCATCCTGGCGCCTCCTCTTCCTGTGGGTGACTTCCCTTCCCTGAGCCTCAGTGTCCCCACCTGTGCCATGGGGTGAGGGCAGGACCTCATTTGTGGAACTGTTTCAAGGACAGGTCCCACCCAGGACCCATCTGGCACACACGGAGGGTGGACTCAGCATCCTCTGGGGAGAAGCAAAGCGGGTGTGGTCTAAGCAGGGTCTGGGTGAGAGCTAGTGCATCGTACAGGGCGTTTCTGAAGTGGTGCCACGTCATAGACACGGTGGGGGACAGCCCTCCTCATTTACATTTGCCTGGGCAACTGGGCTCGGCAGCTGGGCTAGTCATTGGGACACTGTGGTCCAGGACGAGGGTGGATGGAAGGACACAGGGTCCGTCTGTCTGCTGGGGGTCGCCATTTCCAGTCTTCCCACTGATGGAAACGCACTATCCCAAGGGTGGAGGGGAGCCCGGAGAGATGTGGTGCTTGCCTGAGGCAGGGCAGTTAGCAATGGGACCAGGACTCTGGGAGCCAAGATGGGGTGGCTGGACACCCTGCGGGAGGCCAGGACACTACGCAGGACCCCTGAACCGGAGCCGCCCTGAGCTCTGCTGGGCCCCGGCAGGAGCACCTCCCTGCCACCCACGCACCGGGCCAGCCGGTCCTCCAGGTCCTGGATCTGGATGTGGTAGAACTCCCGGGTCTCCTTGTTTACGGGCATCTCCATGACCTTGCTGGCCGTGCTGGGATCCTTCTTGCCACCTTTCTTCTTCTTGGTCTCGGGCTCCTTGGCCCCTTTGTTCGCCTTTTTGGGAGCCATGGCTGGTGGCACCCTCTGCTCAGGCCCCTTTAAGAGGCCAAGTGGTTGCTAAGGAAGTGGGCCTAATACATAGCAACAGACTGAGGAGTGAGGATGGATTTAAAGGGACCGGGCCCTCTTCCGGGCAGAGGTGGAAACCGGCAAGCCACCTCCCTGTCCCAGGCCACAGCACCAGAGACCCTAGGCCCGGGGTCCCAGGCTCCAGCCTCTCACAGACCAGGGTGCCAGGCTCTCGCCACTCCTTGGGCTCTGGGAAGACCCCGCCTACCCTGAAATAAGTGATGTGGGAATATGGAGTGAGTGGAGACCTGGAAAAGCCAGCTTACCCCTTTGTGCCTATCAGAGAGAGGGGTTCCCCAGAGCCCCCCAGGACCAGGAGAAACTAGCCAGTCGCCTAACCCCCAGGCTAAGGAGCCACCGTACCCCACCAGAGGGTCACCTTGTTAGTTTTTTTTTTTTTTAAAGGGAAGGTGTGGGCAGGAGTGAGGGCCAGCAGGCGGGCTCCTCTGGAGGCGACGGACCAAACTACTACTCCACTGGGCGCAGCAGTTAAACCATATTTTAAAACAACCAAAGCGGGCACTAAAGGCTGCAGCTGCTGGCCCCTCGCTGCCCCTCCCGCTATGGACAGTCCCCTCCTGTCTCCCCACAGAACACCTGGAGAGGAGGTCTGGACTAGTAGGCAGGTGTGGGCCTGTTCCGCTTCAGTCTCAGACCCTTATGTGATGTGGCGTCTGTTAGGTTCCCCCAAAGATTTGGAGGATTTGCGAGTTCGGTTCAGGAGCAAGGAAGGAGTGACCTAGAGAAATGCTTCAAAGATCCAAAAAGGGTTTATTCTGGAACTTCTGACATGGGCTAGCTCAGGAAAGGAGTGAGCCTGCCTCGGGGGAAGGACTCTGCTATTACAGGGGTTGCGGGGAGTTGCATCTTGGAGGCCGGATTCACTTCGTGGCGCTGCTGCCACTCGAGTCCGGAGGCCAAGGGTCTGGTTAGAAATTCACCGATAGTAACACAGTCTTGAGTCAAACAGTGAGGATCGTTATGAGAAGAGACTGGGAAGAGTGCCTGCGACCTACCCCTGCAGACAAAAAGCCAATGGAGATTCCCACCTACATGCCACACGCACAATGGCATCACCTAGGCCTTTCTTGGGGGGCCCTTGTCCTATCAGCATCATCCCCATCTGTGGAGGGAGATGGTGGCCCACCTGGTGAATTCTGTGGTGATTGATGCCACAGCAAAATCCTCTCTGTTTCACCCAAAGCGAGCTGGAGGGGCCGCATAGGAAGCAGGGGGCATTTTGCACCAGAGACTCCCAGGCTGGGGTCCCAGGCTGGCCCTGCCCAGAGGCTGGCTCCGTTTCCAAGGACTTGGTTCACATCCTGGGTCTAGCGGGAACAACCAATGTGAGCAACAAAATAAAACACAGAATTAAAAAAAAAGTCTTCCTCCTCTCTCTGCCTGCCAGCTTACTTACCTTTACTGCTGCCTGCACCTTTCCATACAAAAAAAAAAAAAAAATGGACTCAGGTTTGGGCATAGTCTCTTATTCCCAGCATGACCTTGGGCCAGGGGCCCGACCTCTCAGATATAAAATGGGGAGCCATCAAGTGGGGCTGTGTGTGGGCTGTGTGACCTTGTAAGTCCGGCGCACGGTGCAGGGACCTGGTCCAGAGATGCGGTTGGTGCTTCCTCAGTGAGGCCGGTGGGCCATTAGCAGGAGCAGGGAACTCCGGCCTGCCGTGTGGGGGGCAGCCTCTGTGGTTTCCGACCTCTGTCCCTGCGGCCTGCGGCGGAGCTCCTGACTTATGAGGGTTCTTCTGGTCTTGGCTGGGCTCCACCACGGCCCCCAGGCTGGATGCAGCTGGCATTGGCTGGTCAGTGGAGTCTTCCTCTCAGCGCCCAGCAGACGAGCCCGGCTTATTCACAGGGCGTCAAGGGTCCGATGGAGGCAGAGGTGTGGACAGGCACCTGCTCACTCCGGCCACATCCCTTGGGTCACAGCCAGTCGCAGGGGCAGCCCAGGGTAGAGGAGGGGCAGCGGAGCAATCTGCTCTGCTGTCAGCTCGGGAAAGGATGTCTTCAGATTTTGTTCCAGGATTTGGTGTCGTTTTAAAAGATGCCTTAACAAAACATGTATTTGGGCTTCAGGGTGACGGTGAAGACAGATCCTGACGCCAAATCATGTGACCAGGCCCTTGAAACGAGGGCTGGGGCACACCCGGAGGCTGTCGGTCTTGAAACTCTCGTACATCCACGTAGGTGGCACGACCTCACCCTCACGAACTGATGGAAACGTGGACGCCCAGCGGCTGCACTGGCCGTGCTCACGTTTCACTGTGAAGGCAGGAGCACGAGCTCTGCAGCCAAGCAGCAGGGTCCTCCCGCGCAGGCCCTCCAGCAGGGTCCCAGCAGCCCTGGGCAGGGGATAGAAAGATCCAGCTTGTTGAAAAATCACTTGAGTAGCGGATTTTGTCTTAGTCCGTGTGGGCTGCGACAGCCGAAGGCCGCATGCTGGGTGGCTTCCGGACCACAGTTCTGGAGGCGGGAAGACTGAGATGCTGCTGGCAGGGTCTGGTGAGGGCGCTTCTGGGTCACAGAGACCCTGCGTCCTCGGGGGAGGGGCTAGAGAGCTCTTGGGGCCTCTTTATAGAGCTCCCCATCCCATTCTTGAGGGCTCCGTCCTGGGACAGAGCCTCCCAAGGTCCCACTTTGGACAGGAGGCTCTCAGCACATGTATTTTTTGGGGGCGGGAGTATAAACATTTATCTGCAGCGTATTTATTTTAAATGACTTAAATTGTGGTAAAATGGACATAAAACTTAGCGTCAACCATTTTATCTTTAAGAAAAGGTGCAGGCAGAGAGGAGCTGTCCACGTGTGGGGCGTGGATGCAGGACCCGAATCCAGTCATGTTCCGAAGGTCCATTTACTGTTGTCCACAGCTGCTGTGCCGCCAGCTCTCCTGCCAGCGTGCAGGGGACTCCACTGTCTCTACATCCTGCTCGACACTTGTTTTCAGCTTGCTGGCTTGCTTTTTTGGTAGTAGCCAAACCAAAGCAGCTCTCCCAGGCCAGTCCCAAGAGAATGTGCTCTAGAGGCGCCCCTAGTGGCCTAGCATGGGTGTCATTTCATGTGGCTGTGATTTGCATGTCCCTAATGATTCATGAAGTTGCTTACTGGCCTTTTGTGTTATTTTCGTTGGAGAAATGTCTGTTCGTGTCCTTTGTCCAGTTTTGATGCGGGCTGTTTGTTGTTGTGGACTTGGAGGAGCTCTTTAAAAATTCCGGCTATGAACCCCTTATCAGATTTGACTTGTAAACACTGCTTTTCATTCCACAGGTTGCCTTTTCACTCTGTTGATTGTGTGCTTGGATACACAGAATATTTAAGAAAGTGTGATGTGGTCCAATTTTCTATTTTTTTCTTTTTGTTCCTGCATTTTTGGTGTCACTTGAGCATGGGCTTTTTTTTTTTTTTTTTTAAGGAAAGGCAGAGGAAGAGCGGCCCGAGGGGGACACCCAGGCCCTTGGGAGGTAGGTGGAGTCTCTCCAGTGTACTTACCTGCTAAGCCAACTGGTGCACTGAGCTTGAGGTTTTAATAATGCAAAATAACACACTGTTCGAACGCTTCCCTCAGAGAGACACCTGCAGGCCGCGCTCACTAGTTTGATCCCGTTGAGAAGGGAGCACACGTGTAACCACCATTCTTCTAAATCCTTCTCCACTTTCCAAACAACAGTCTCCACCAGGCAAGTGTCATTTGCGCAAAGCATCCTGAAGATCAACAGTGGTTGACTTGTAAAAGCTTCTTGGCACCATTCCGCCTGCGGCCACCTTTCACTCCAAGGAGCATAACTCCTGGCTGTCCTTGTCATCTTGGTTCTCCCCCACCTTTAAGGCTGGGTTTCATTCTAATGTAGTCTTTTTTCTTTTTCCCCCAAAGGAAAGGTGAAGGCAGGCAGGAAGAGAGAGGAGGAAGAAGCATTTTTTATTTAGTTGTTCATCTTGATGGTTGTCCCTGGCCCCAGGCACGAACCAGGGTCCTTGGGATGTGTGTGGACTGCGTCTCAGGGGACATACCTGCTGGGCCACCAGGTGCACCTCTAACACTCTTGTGAGGTCTAGGAGATTTGCTACGGACAAGGTCACTGTCCTTCATCTGAAATCAAGTGAAATGTTTCAGTGTTCTTGGCAATACTCTTTCACAACAGGTGTGCAGTGCTGCTCAGTGCCCGGAAAATCAAGTGTTTATTGCTCTATGTTTCATTTTAACCTTTTTTCATCTGTTTTGGGTTGCTTGTGTGAAATAATCCTTCTGGAAGAGTCCTTAGTTCCAGCCCACACAGACTCACATTCCATATTCACACTAGGGACCTGCCATCTGCTTAACTCCATCATGTTTTCTGACAGTGGAGATGGGGGGCCAGCCCGCCACGTTGGAATCGAGACTCTGCTGTGTGCGGACGGGGGACGTGGACCCAGTGACGTGGTCTGTTTCCCCCTCTGTGAGGAGGATTAATAGTGACACCTAACTCCTCCTCCTCCACTTGAGAAGATTCAGCACAAGACCTGTAAAACATGTCTGGCATGGACTGAATTCTTGTACATGATTCAGTGAAGCACTTCAAAGTCACTGGTTCACCGTGTGACTGGAGAGCCTCTCCTCGTGGCGAGCCGCTTTCCTGACTGGTGTCATCCTCGGGTGTCTGTGCATTTACACTGTGTAACCATAGCAGCCTCGAGTGCTTTTTGTTTCAAAACTTCACACACATGCATCACTGCGTAGGTGCCCTGCAGCCTGTGCTCTTCACTCACATTTATGATTTGAGAGGAGGGGAGGGAGGGAGAGGAACAAGAAGTACTGATATCCATTTAGCTGTGTATTTTAGTTCTCCCAACTCCTGGCCCTGCGTCTATACCTCAGGCCCATGGTCCGCACCCCAGTCGCTTCAGCCGCCTGAGCTAGCAGGGGCACGGCCGACAGTCGGAGTCTGAGACTTATTCATGTTGCGCCTTTATCTGCCTAAGAGTAATCCCTGGGGGAACATACAGCTACCCATCCCCTGGTGGACGGACAGGTGGGCTTTATCAGTGTGTGAGTGTTTATTCTTTCCCCCAACTTTTTGGGGTCCTCATCACCATCAACACTGGTCAAGTGCTCACTGCGCTTTCTGTGGGCAGCTCAGCGCCACTCCTCGCCACCCGACACAGGGCAGGGGACAGGCCCTTCATCAAGGTCACATGCAAGGAGATCGTTCACGGATGCCGGATCCTGCCCGGGCTGCCTGCTGTCGTGTTCAGTGTTCCTAGTCACTCTGCCATTCCGTCTCCCAGCAATGAATGCCTGGTGTCATGCCCAGGGAGGTCTGGCTGAGACCCCAGCCTGGACCTGGGTCCCTGAAAAGGCAGTGACCGGCTGTAGCTCACGCACCAGGCTTGGTCCCGGGAACCCCCATTATCAATTCAATGTCCTCTGCTCTGGCTTGTTTCAGAACCCCTGTCCCTCCAAGAATATGTCACAGCACTGGAGACTTCTCACTTGAGGAGTGATCGACAGGAGAAACAGGATTCTTCCGGGAGCAGAGGACGGGTTGGCCGCTGCTGGCAGACGGGCAGTGCTGAGGGGTGGGGTGGAGGGAGTGCTGGGACCGCAGGTTGAAGGATGCCAGAACGAGCCACTGCTGTGGGACGGAGGAGAACACCGCATTTACTGTTTTAATGTCGCTCGAGTTAGAACAAGTTAGAATAAAAGGTTTCTGATCCTGGATCTCATTCCCAGGTGTCCTAGTTACAAGTGGAGCAGCTGCTGATAGTAAAACATGTCAGGCGCGCCCTTCCCCTTTAACAGGGGAAGACCCCCGCCAGCAGACAAGGTATGTATGTGGAGGAGTGGACATGGGGCAAACGTCGAGAAAACGTCACTGCCGTGGCCACTGCCACCTCACATAAGGCTCATCTGGCCAGACAACAGCTGGGCCGGGCAGCTGCACGCTCCACCCCGCAGCCTGAGCTGGGAGACACCGAACACCGCCAGGAGGTCAGGATTCGAGTGCCGCATGACTGGGTACAAGAGGGCAGAAACCCAAGTCCCTACAAGGCTTCCCTGTCCATGCCTGGCACGCTACAGTGCCCAACCCTAACTGGCATGTCTGTTCTCCAAGCTGGGCCATGCTCATTGTGTCTCCCTGGGTCCCAAAGAGGTTCCCGTTCTCATGCCCCGGCCTGCAGCTTGTGACACAGGTGGCTGGGACGATGTGGCAGCAAGGATGGGCGAAGTGACGCTCCTCACGTGCCCTCCAAAGACTGGTCACGGGCTTGTGGAGGGGGCCTGTGCCCGCCCCTCGAGAGACCGGCTCAGCAGCTGGGCGGTGGTGCTGCCCTGGTGCACAGGCAGTGCCCTGTGGCTGCCAGGGACCCCAAGTGACAGCTCCGCCCCCCCTGCAGAAAGCAGTGGCCAGCCCGTGCAGCCTCCACGCCCCGGCCACGGCAGAAGGCTTCCCCCGTCCACTCCCCGAAGCACAAGCAGACCGAGCCACCCGGGACACGGTGAGCGGGCGCTGATGTCATTGATTTATTAGACAGAGAGGTACAGAGATGATGCAGGTTTGTGCTTCAGTACTTTCAAACACTGAGATTCGGGTAATTTCAAGGTAAACAAGTTTCAACACAGACTAGCGATTTTTTTAAAATATCCTTTGATAAATTATTTTGATATAAATAACAGAGAAAGGAAAACCAACATGTTCGACAGACAAGGTCAGAAGTGTGAGTATTGTTTGGTCAAGGGGAGGGGACCGAAGAAGCAGCGACAGGACGAGTAAAACCAAAGCCAGTACCTACAGTTCTGTCCTAAGGAAAGAAGTGATCATACGGGAGGAGGGCGACGGAGAGAGGGGACCTCAAAACTACTGAGCGCAGAGGGGTTTCCAAGCCTCGAGGCGCGGACACCATGAGCGCTGGACGGGGGCGGGGCGCAGGGCGCACTCTAGGAAAGCAGGCGAGCAAACACCACACTTGCACGACGTCACGAGACAGGAATATACACAGTCCCAGGGAGCGCCAGGGCGGCAGGGGCTGGGCAGGGGACATTTTTGTGACTTCCACTGTCATATTTCACGACAACAGCAGCAGAACCAACGGCGCGCTGGCTTCTGGGGGCCAGGCCACCGAGCCTGGAGCGGGTGAGACAGGTCTCCTTGTCTGCTTCTTGAACGTTCGTGTGAGCACGAGGCTTTATACGGCCGGGTTTGCACCGAGGATAAAAGGGCCTTCTGCAAGCCCAAGGGTGCAGGACCCCACCACACAGAATAAAGTGCCTTGAAGTATCTTAAAACCAAGGGTCCTCCACAGCGTGTTCAGGGCTGTCGCTATTCTTTCCAAGTCTGGTGGCAGGTCCCCTCTCTGTGGAACCTCTTCGGCTCTAGTTGTTTCTGACACCCAGCTCCACCCAGGCTGGCCCTGCCCCCCCTAAAAATACGGGGCTCTGTAGAGGGGGCGGGTCTTTCTCCACTGACCTGGATGGTGACTGAGGCTGCAGAAGACCCCTCAGGACTCAGCACTGTGGACATGGGCCAGGGAGGTGACCGGCTATGGAAGGGGAGGAGGCCAGGCGGCACCCTGCCTGACTTCACGTGGACACCCCCACTGCCCCCCCACAGCCACAGTGCTGGCAGTGTGGTGGGCACCAGCCACTGCAGCGAGCAGAGGTGTGTCCCGGCTCAGCCCTCACCAGGTGTCACCTGGTTTCACGTCCAAGCTTATCTGGATGAGCACAGGCACCAGGGGTCTACGCTGGGGCGACGGTAAAAAACAAGCTCCCCGTTTCAAATACTCCAAGCACAGACATCCCTCCAAGTACCAAGAAGGGCAGGAGGCCCCAAACAGGCTGCTCCAACCCCCAGGTGGTCCCAGCCTCCGCGCACATGCTCGCGGGGGGGCCCCCTCCAGCAGCGTAACTAGCGGGACGGTGCACTCACTCTGACCAGCTGGGCACGCCTCCAGCAGGGCCACTGACGCGCACTCTCGGCGCGGGGCACATGTAGAAGATACTCTTTAAAAAACACAACGCGTTATTTTCTTTTGCTTCCAACGAGAAGAGGGCATTGTCACACACGAGAGCGCAGCGGCAGCTGTGCCGGCCAGGCGTGCAGGGCGGGGAGGGGCGCAAAGGAACCAGGGGTGGCAGGAGGGCGGCGGAGCACTGTGGAGAGGGCTCGGTTTGGAGGGATGGCTTATGCTTTTAACTGCTTATTTCTTCATCTGTTTTATTCAGTTTCTTCAACGTGTCCAGCAGTTTCTGTGGGGTGAGAATGTGCGTGGATCCTGGGGAGGCAGAAAAGACAGTGAGCTGGTGGCTCTGGTCAGCGTGTCTTCCTCTCCCGCTGACTCCGTTCCCAGCTCTGCACTGGTCCCCCCGCCCCCACCCCGGCCTGGTGGAGTGGAAGCAGGGAGGGGTCAGGGTGTGGGGCCTGGAGACATTTAGGGACAGACTGTGGACAGACACATCCTCTGACTCAGGCAGGGTCCCAAGGAAGGAGCCTGCCTCTCCATCAGGGCCCAGCGCCATCTGCCAGGGGACGGGGCAGCTGCATTTCTACTTCTCTCCTGAACTCAAGGGGAAGCAAGGGAGAGAAACTACGGAATGGCAGGGTTGGGATGGGCCAGGGCTTGGTGGGAGGGGAGCTTTTGTGTGGAAAGAATGGTGCCTGGCAGGGAGGCAGGCAGAGCACGGGGTGGGGTGGGGGAGCCACTGGGAGCTGGTTGTGCTGCTGTGGTGGTGGCACCTCAAGTGTGAAAGGGAAAGGGCTGGGGCACCTGAGGCCTCCTTACCTGGCAGAGACCGCGCATTGTAAGAGATTAGAAATGCTTGCAAAGTTTTAAGCTAATGGAATTAGACTTCTACTGCAAAAGTAAAGAAATTAAAAACATAAATGAAGTCCTTTTTCATAAGGAGAGAGAGAGGAGAGAGAGCACGCTGTAGTAAGTGCAGTAAAAACAGATGCATGATCGTGTGGTTTAGACATGGACTTGTCAAACAGAACAGAAGTGACTGGTGTGTATGAGGCCTGCACACATGCAGCAGTGGCTTCAAAGAAAGAGATCCTGGTGGGAGAGAAGAGCTGAACAAAAGATCCGTACTTGAAAATGTGCCTCCCTGGAGACGGGGGCAAGGGGACGGCCTTCCTGGGAGCTGGAGAGTGGAAGCCACGGGTGCCGGAATCCCCGGAGGGAGGCCACGGGCTTTCACCGGCTTGTTGGACAGGACTCCGAGTACCAGGGTCTCTGATGCCTTTGACCGCTACTTGCTCAGATGACCTTTGCGGGACTGCACCCGGACCAGTGCTTCCACGTCGCCCTTCCTGGGAGGACCAGACCAGGGCAAAGCCTGCCTTGCCTACTCTAGTGGGAGGAGCTGCTTCCAACATCCATTCTCTGTTGGTGGAGCCCCAGCTGTCTTGGCCACTTGGCTGAGGCTCCGAGCGGTCCGCCCCAGCACGCAGCCAGCACCTGCCCCACACGAAAGCCGACTGCAGGTGACTGCAGGCCTGGGGCTGCTGCAGCAGAGGCAACACAAGTCTCAGCAGTCAGCAGTAGGTCCCCGGGGTTTTGATCACGTGCTTTTCCCCTTGAAGTCTACTCATTCCTGTGCTCTTGCCAATCTTCCTGCTAGTCCTCAGGTCAGAGACTGCTCCCCTAATGGGGAAATGGATAGATACTGTGTCATCAGCATGAGGTCTTCGATGCAGACGCTGTGTCTGCGCACAGCCTCCGCTGCAATCATTTCCAAGCAGGGTCAGCAGGGGTTCCCGGGTAAAGGCAACCACAGGCACGCCTGCACCCTTCTGGCCTGCACTGTGTCCCAGGAAACCAGAGGGCAGATGCGACTTAGAGGAAAACGCGGAAGGGGCTCCTCTGATCACCTGGTACCGAGCCCATGTGTGCTCCACCCTTTCTCATGCACAGCCAGGGCCTGGGGAGAAGTGAAGGGAGAAGGTAAGGAAATCTTGCCCTCGAACCTTCCGATGTTATCTAGCTCTGGCCACCTGGCGATCCTGGTCTTTGACAGAAGGCAGTTCCAGGATGAGATCACCCCTGGGCAGCAGTGGGTGGAAGGCTGTGCAGCAGTGCGCCCTGATCCTGGCTCGCCCTGTCTCTTCGAAGTGACCAGTGGTGTTCATCCAAGTCACCCGAGAGCCCGTCCTTGACCCTGACTGTACTGCGTCACTCCCACTGGGCCAGCTTTTCACCACCATGAATGCTGCAATGGCGCCCAGTGATGTGGGGTCCACAGTTTGAAAATGGTCTATTCTGAGCCCCCAGGGAGCTGACCACATGGACCCTCAGAGGGTCCCACTGACTACGAAGTGGGGAGATGACGTAGTGGGAACAGTGGTCCCCACATGATGGCTAAAGCTGAGGGCTGGACACAGGGAGCGCCGCTAGGACGTCTCTTTTTACTGCTGGTGTCAGACTGCTGCCGTGGCAGCCGGGCAGCGGATCACATCTGAGGCCCATGAAAAGGAAACCGTCTGCCCCAATCTGGAATAAAGCCAAACAGTCAACATGAAAATCCAAAGCTTCCTCCCAGGGACAGGTGCCATGTAACTGCTTGACTCAGCCTCGGAGTCCTCTTTCTGCAGCCTCTGAGGCCCCTGGACACCCCCTAATGATCAGAACTTCCCGCAGAAGCCATCCAGGTGGGCGGGTGGGACTGCCGCCAGGGGTGGACATGGGGCTGTGCTTCCACTACCCGTCTGCACGCTTTGACCCAGACCTCGAAGGGGCTGGGTACAGGACAAAGGCTCTGCTGGGGACACCCATTCACTGCTGAGAGGGAAAAGCATCTTCCTCTAAAAACCAAGTCACTGTCGAGGCCGCTATGGGGAGACAGCGCCCGCTCCCTGACGCCGGCCCTGTCTTGGTCTGTCACCTGGACAATTGCAACAGAAGGGGCCAAGTCAGATGTTAATCTGCTTTCTGGCCCCGTTTTTTCTTCACTGAGCTCTGAAATCCAGCACTGCCTTGCACCTCTTTCAGAAGCCAAGAGCACATCACTATATAGTCTGCTCTCGGGGCACAGAGCCCCTTGGCTCACCAGGTCTAAAGCAGAGGAGGTCTAAAGTGAGTCATTCTAAAGTAGGCCCTGACTGAGCCCCTGCAGGACCCAGGGGCCGGGGTTTGTGACTGACACACTCTCAGGTGCTGTGCCAGTTACAGCCTGCACCAGACATCTGTCCTAGAAGACTGAGCAGACGCTTTGCAGAAAATGGCACCACCTACCTGCCATCCGCACACAGAACCAGGTATCTGATTACTCATCACCATGGTGCTTCAAAATGTGTGCCGAGGGGCTGGGGAGGGGGCCTTGGTTGTTGTCACACACTTGTGGGGAGAAACAGGAAACAAGAAAAGTGAAAACTCACTTTTTCTTGTCCTGTTTTCACCCCTTGGCCCCAGGTCACCAGCCCAGGTCCTTGGGCCTTACGGTCTGCTTCTTAGCCATCTGAGCCTCAAGGGTGCCCCTGAAGTCACTTTTTTGGTTACAATTTGCTCTTACGCATGACCTGCTGGCAGGCAGCCTAGGCAGGATAGGGGTGCAGCCCAGGGCCACGGGCCCCCTTTCTGGCTCACGGGTCTGTGCTGCTTCTCGCCTCCTGGGCAGCGGCCCCTCTGCCAAGGGGAGGGCAGGGTTGGGAAACGGTAGGCTCCGCCTTTCGAGCAAGGCCTTTGGATGGAGCATCTCTGCACAAACAGGCCCTCTTCTCATGTCACCCTGCCAAGGTCCTGAGCCAACCCCCGAGGCTCCCCAAAGAGCCGGAGTGGACAGGACTGCATCCTCTGAGTCACCAGTGGGAATGACTGAGTCACAGACTGTCAGCACTTGAGGAGTCCTGGGTCCCGCGACCCAGCCCCGAGTCCCACACACGCGGCAGTGACCTCCGAGGGGCACACAGGCTCGTGGCAGAGATGAGGCCGGAGTCCAGGTCTCGCCAGCGCCCCTGGGTGCCTCACGCTCTGTGGCGCACTGGCCCCATCTCAGCGGGGAGGGGCATGTCCATCGTCAGGAGAACATCTGACGTCAAGGCAGCCTCGTCACAACGCGCACCGAAGCTGGGTGCCAGCCGCCACGGGAGCACATCCCGGGAGGCCCCAGCACGTGTGAAGGACGGAAAGGGAGAGGAAGGACGCCGACAAGATGAGATCTGGACAACCTACCTGACGACAACAGGGTCCCGGGAACTGACACGGCACAGGGGTGGCGGGAAGGGAAGCTCCTCCAAGCAGCACAGAGTGCTAAGAACACGCGTCTGCCCACGGCTCTGAGAGCTTACCAAGAGACGCCAGTGGGGCGTACTCAGCTCTGGAAGGGTCCACAGAACAATGAAAGTACAAGCAACTGCTAAAAGAGCAAACGACGAGTAAGCGTCACTTCCTCAGAGGAGCCGGTGCACAAGCTTCCCACTGACTGGGGCTCCCCGGGACTTGCTGGCCTGTGGCGCCGTCACGCCTTGGGGGTGGCAGAGGTCTCCACCGTCCAGCTCCCCCTGCCTTGGAGTCTGCTCTCCTGCTAAGCCTGCCTCAGCCTCGGGGGCCCTGCCTGCCCAGGCCTGCCCGGGACTCACTCTGACCTCCCACAGCCGCTCACACCAGGCTGCGACAGCATCCCTGCCTGGTGCCCACAAACCCTCTGCCCCGGCTGGCAGCCTCCGGAGGAACAGCAGTGGCTGATCGCTTCCCGTGAAGACGGGCCGCCGTCTGCCTGAGCAGCAGTGGCCCAAGGCATGAGCGAGCTGGCAACCAGAGTCGGGCCCTGGGACGGGTGTGAAGGCGCCGTCGGACACATTTTCAATCGGTGTTAAGAGCTGCAAGCATTTTCTTGTTAAAAAAAGAAATCAAATCATAAGAAACTGAAAGGGAAAAAGAAAGAAAAAGAGTGACGGAATAATCAAAGAAAACCCTTCCGAGTGGAAGAGTTTCTTTTCTGTGAGAAGCTGCTTTTACTTTGTTTCTTTGGCTCTCACTCCACTGTTGGAGCCTGATCCTCAAAAGATACCCTAGAGGACTCCCTGAAGTCGGGGTGTCTCAGGTCCATGAGAAATTTGGTGGGAGTGAGAATGTGAGTAGAACCTGCGGGAGAACAGAGGCCAGCTGACTGCTTGAACGAGGCACGTCCCTGGAACATGCCACTCGGCGCATTTCACGCAGCCAGTGAGGGAGGAGGAGCAGGGGCGCAGCCGACGCGCACGGGCGGTGCATGCGGTGTGGGGAGCCGCGCGCGGGCACGTGGTTGGCAGTGGCTGTCGCGCCAGGCCCTCCATGAATCTGGAACGGCCTCTTCGTGCCCCCGTGTCCACCTCCCACCGTACCCTCAATGCAGGGCCACCGGAGCAGCTGAGATTTACACCAGGCCCGGCTGCGACAGCTTCTGCCTGGCACGTGGCGACAGAGCCGAGGACAATGACACGGGCAGCAACAGGTATGCAAGCAGGGGACAGAGAGCTGACCGCGGGACCAGAGGGAAGGAGCCACACAGCAGAGGAGCTGGGACCAGACGGGCAGCTGCAGGGAGCTGGGCACAGCCTCCCCGCTGCAGGGGGAAATGGGAAGGGGCTGACAGCGCCAGGTCCATCTTGACACACGAGCAAGGCCTGTGGACGGAACTGCAGAACCGGCTGCCTCAGGACCTGGGGGGCACTGTGCGTCAGCGCCCTCAAATTTGAGGTCTACGACTGACCCCTTTTATTGAGACAAAAGGCGGAAGGGCAGGATATGCTGACAGGCTTTTGCCCATCCATGTCAAGAGACACCTGGGCAGGGACAACTCCATTTTAAGGGCAAGATGGGATCACGAGGGAGGCCTCTGGAGAGAGCAAGAGTCAGGTCCCTCCTCCTCCTCCGGCCCTGGAAACTGAAAGCGCCTATGCAGTGCTGCTTTCTTCCAGAACACCAACAGGAAACACTAGGGAGCGGGCGAGGGCCTGCGGAGGTGGCTGGGGACCCTCTGCAGAATCCAGAGTCCAGAGTCCAGCCATCGGGCACTGTCTGCTCACATGCCACGTCTACCCATCTCCCCTGACGAGTGAAGGCAGGGCGATCACCCGCCTTCCACTCACTGAGCAGTTTTTGGATGTCAGGTCCGATGCTGGCACATGGGCACGTGCCCACAGGCCTGGTTCCAGGCTGTCCCGGTGCTCGCAGGCCCTCTGAGGGGCGCGAGCTGCATGGAGGAGCAGCACTGGGCGGTAGTGGAGCAGGGTGGGCCTGGGCTGGACTCCGTGGACCCGCCTTCCTGCACGCACTGCGCCCCCTCAGGAGACACGGTGCGCCAGGAGGAAGGAACCCTTTGCCCCTTTGCTTCTGCCGTCCACAAACGTGTGTCTATAGACTCAGTTTGGCAGGGGCGACGAGAGCTGGAGACAGAAGGGAAGACGGAAGCAGGGCATGGAGCTCAGCGGGGGAAGCGGCCCTCCCGCCAGGGCCGCACCCCACTCACCTATCAGCACCTCCCACTTGCCGTTGGCCTGCGTCACCTCGTAAGCACAGCGCATCTCATTCAGGCTCACTCCCCCAAGGATGAAGATGATGAGGCGAGGGCCACTGCGGTACTCGCCAGGGGCCTTATTCTTATGCCAGTGCCCGTAGCGGGCGCTGCAGGACAGAGGGAGACAGGTGAGTTATGACCCTTGGCACTGAGCGTGCATCGGTGACACCTCAGTGACAGTTTACACTGGAGTTCTGAACGCTGGGAACCCGAGCCCGGCAGACACTGGTTAAACTGAACCCAGTGGTTTAGAGCTGAAAGGAGAAAAGCTGTGCGCCTGTCCTGTGTCGCCGTGTCACTTGTAGAAACACAGGAGACGACAGGCTCAGCTCGGCTGCCGCTGACACGTGATGGTCCACAGCTCCCTGCACGATAGCGTCCGGGCTGCTGCTGGCACGGCGCCGTGCAGGCAGGAACGACGCCTGTTCCCAGCGGGCATGCTGGCTCATGGAAGAAACGTGTGCTGGGGGCTCCCCAACCCTGGGGAGCCAGCTTGCTGAGGTGCCCTTGTCCCCCGAGACGTCCCACGCTAACAAGTTGGGGGAGGGAGGTTGAATGGGGCTGTGACGGAGAAGGTCAGGATCATGGGGATAAATGGAGGCCCGAACACTGTCAGGGGACTTGGGGAAGGCTTCCCAGAGGAGGAGACACTGAGCTGCCTCCTGAAAGACACGCACTGCAGTGGTGGGACAGTCCTGAGGTGCCGCCCTCTGTCCCCAGGCTTCCCTCAGCAGGTCTTCAACTTTTTCTCAGAAACAGTGAGTAATAGGTTGCTTCCAGCTTAAGAAAAGGGGAAAAATAAAAAAACAAAACAAGCAAGAGCAAGTCTCCTCTGGACAGTGAGGTCTGCCCTTCTGACTGAGGACAGCAGTGATGTTCTGAATCTCGAGGGCCCCGGGGCCACGGCCGCTGGGGTTGGTCACTTTCCGGGCACAAGCACTCGACGTTCCCAGTGGCGCCATGTGAGAGCCTGTGCTCGCTCTGATGTTGTCAGTGAATGTCTGCTCTGCTGTCCGGGGGTGGGGACGCCAGTGCCAGGACGCCTCGAGGCCCAGGAGACGGCCGGCTGGCGCGAAGGCTCACGAGAAGGGCACGCGCAGTGCTGGAGGGTGGTGGCAGCAGCTGGTGTGCAGGGGTTCAGTGCATGCTACTCCGGTGCCAAGGTCGCCCTCGACCTGGTGACTCTCCTGTTTCGAGCTCGCGTGTTAAGCCTGGACTGCCCTCGGAGCCTAGCCAAGTCTCGCCGTCAGAAAACAGTAAGGAAAGCCTGGTGCTTAGGCCTCCTCGGGACAGGTGACAGATGCTGCTGGGCCTGGACACTCACTCGAGGGTGACAGAGCAGAGTCCCAGGTGAGCCGGGCAGCTAGCTAGGTGTGAGCAGCCCAGGGACAGCGCGTGGCGATGTCACCACAGGACACGTGTCTGGATGTGGGAGCCCAGGCGGAGAAGCAGAGGAAAGACTTTAAATCACACCCACAAGGCCTCCTGGGGATCAGAAAGCAGCCGGAGAACGCCGGGCCAGGAGTCACAGATGACTTCTGTCTCACGGTTACAGAGGTCTGAGCAATATTAGGCACGTGGCAGGAAGCATGGTCCACATTTCCATCAACAAGAAGGAATCTGAGGGAGGTGGCTCTGGGCAGACAGCATTCAGCCCCTTCTGAGTAAATGACTAACCAATGATTGATCACAGACCGTGAAGGTGGAACAGCGCCTACTACGTGCCGGGCTCAGTTCCAGACACCGAGGATACTGCTGGGAACAGACACTCATGCCCCTGCCCTCACGAGGACATTCTAGGCAGTAAACAAGATAAGACATTTCGTGGTGTCATCTATGGGGAGCCGTACAGCAGGGAAGAGGGAGATGTGATTTTTAAAAGATGTCCATAATGCCACTGAGGATCATCCAGAGATGGTTCCCTCATTTAAAGAATACGACTCAGGGGTTCTTACTATTGTAAAAGAACTGGGAGCCATCACCACAGTCCATCTGAGATCATCTTGGTCATCCAACAAAGACACCCCATGTCCATTAGTCCCCATTCCCCGACCCCATCCCTGTCCCCTGTACCCGGGAACTACTCATCTAGCTCCGGAACCATAGATTTGTCCACTCTGTGGTGTTTTCTTTGCAAAGACTCCTCTAATCGGTGGCCTTTTGTGGCTGCTTCTTTCCCTAGTATGTGTTCAAGGCTCATCCATGTTGTGACATGAAACAGTGCTTCGTTCCGGTTAAATAATGTTGCCTTGTGTGTGTATCACACTTGCTTATAAGCTGGGTCATTCCTACTGCGGACATGCTGAACAGGGCTGCTGTTGGGGTAATGCTGACCATGGGGTAATGCTTAGCAGGCTGGTTAGGGAAGACGGGAGAAGGTGACACTGGATTAAAGACTGGAAGGATCCAGGGTCAAGCAGATGTCTCTGGGGCAGGTTATGTTGGACAGAGGGAAAAGCAAGTGGAAAGGTTCTGAGGCAGAAGCCTCCGAGTTCAAGGAAGAGCGAGGAGACTCGCGGGGTGAAGAGTGAGAAATGGGAGGAGCGAGGAGGGAGGGACAGCATCGCCACGGGACCCCCACGTAGCCGGCATCCCAGCAGAGATGCCCCTCACTCCCTTTCCTGCTCACCTGACAGCGGTGGTGCTGAAAGAGGCAGAGGAGCGGGCGGAGATGTAAGGGTAATGCTTGCTGTCAAGCTTGTCGTCGATCGCATCCTGGGGAGGAGAGAGACAGATGTTAGCACGGCCATCGATTTGAAAAGGCCTGATGGGAACCAAGGTGAGGTGGTCACCAGTCACTTAGTGGACACACAGGCCAGGTTTGCGACCACCCTGCTGCCTGATGTCGAGGACCCAAATGCCTACTCAGATGGCCAGATGTTGTGGACGGGCTGGAAGGCTGAATGTCTACAGGCCGGTTTGTTAACAGAAGGTAAAAAAAAAACATAAAAAACTACTGATTTCTCTTGCTTCTCCTCAATGTATCCCCCTCCTTTTATAGTCTATGTGTGGTTCCAAGTGCCACCTTCTGCCCAGTAGATTCCTGATGCTTCCATCAGAAGCAGGCCCAGGCAGCGTCTCTCTGCAGGAGAAGGCCTCACACGCTGCTTCCCAAGGGTCTGTCATCTGGTGGGTGGATTCCAGCTATCAGCTCCCGCTGCCTGGAAACGCACACCCTCCCAACAGCGCCCACGTGAAGGCTCGCATGTCTCTGCAGGGGGTGTGGGCAGACAAAGGAGCAGAGAGAAAGGAGGGAAGGAGACGGGGCTGCTTTCATCTGTGCCACCAAGCAAAGGAATGGCATGGCTCCTCAATGTCGCACGCTCACCCATCCTTTTGTTTGTGGGTTTAAAAAGAAGCTGACTCGCTATATATTTAAAATGTATTTGCTTTAACGTCCAGTGCAGTAGGAACGCTGGGTGGCTGTGGATTAGCACAGATATCCCGGGCAGGCCCCGTCATTCTCTGAACCCAGCTCTGTGCACCTGTCAAGTGCAGGGCTTGGACAGTTCAAGCCCACGTCCCACTCCAAAGACGAGGGTGTCGGGTCTACGCCGTGTCTCTGTGGCCTCCAGGAGAGAAGGGGAGGGACACGCAGGGCTGTGGTGCCCACACCTTAGTCAGAAATGCGAATCCTGATCGGGGTGTGTGCTTGCAGGGTCTCTGGCTGACGTGGGGCTGGAGTTAGAGGCAAACTGCAGAAGGGGCAGGCTGGGTCCCACCCTGAGACCCACCTCACGTGCGGCCCCTTGTACAGAGATGTTGGCCATCTGTCTGGAGGGGCTGTGGGCTCTGGTTCCATGGGATGTGCTAGCACTAAGGGGTCTCGAACGTGGGGCTGAGTCACCTGGGTCGTGGGACCCAGTATCTAGGGACAGATTTTCATAAACCCTGAGGGCTGAACAAGCTCCAGAGACCTGGAGGCAAACACCTGGGGACAAACCACCGGTGTCACCGCCAGGGCACCTGGCCTTGGTGGGAAGCGCCCCCAGCCAGCCTGCACGCTGACCTCCATGATGTCTTTGATGATCGGGGTCCACCGGGAGAGCTGGTACGTCTGCTCGCTGATGCGCTCCTTCCGCTCGGGCTTGCTCCTGCGCCTCAGCGTGGACTGAAGGCAAACACACGACGTTAGGGGCGTCGGGGCCCCGGGTGACCTCGCTGGCCTCGGGAAATCTCTCCCAAGGACACCCTTCGGAGAGCCAGCCCGGCCAAGAGTCAGATGCAGGGGAGGTTCTCCCGGAAAAACCCAAATGTCTCCCCTACAAACGCGCTTCTTTAGAGATGGCCCATGTGGGTCAAATATCTGTGCGTCGCTTAAAGGAAAGAAAGTCCAGGGAGCTACAAGCGCAGCTGGCTGTCAGCTGCAGGTCTAACTTGTCTGATTCCGTTTCAACAGCGCAGGTACGTACGCGTGAGCCTGCCTGTGCGCGGAGGTCTCCACGCGCACAGCGCTCGTGCCTGGGCAGGGCCTGCAGACTATCTCCCTCCAGTTGCAGGTCTCTGGCTGGTGGCTCCAGAGTAGAGTCTGGACTCCACGAGGCTCACCTGCACACCTGCAGCCCTAGCTCTATCAGTGCCGCTGGGCGAATTGTCCGGACGGACAGAAAGGGAGAGACCGGTCCCTACGAGGGAGCGCCTAGCCCAGCTGTCCAGGAGGCTCGCCCAGCCCCTCCGGGACACCATGCCCAGGGCTCTCAGACACCTGCCCTGACTTGGTCCTGAATCTCTCCAGAGCTGAAGACTCAAGCTGGCGGGAGGGCTGGACAGTAAATGTTACATCCTCACCCTTGCTTAGGATGCCAAGCCTAGGTGAGCCAAGCCAGAGCCGGGCTGACCTTGGGGTATGAAGGATGACGCTGGGATGGCTCCTATCTTGGGTTGGCTCCCAGATCCCACTCAGCTTTACAGATGGTGACACCCCAGCTGTGCCCGCCTGGGTTCCTGCCATGACACCTGTTTTATCTCCACCTTTCTTCCTCTGACTGTCTCCTCTCTCTCCTTGCTGTGTGTGTATCAAAAGTTGCCTTTTGTCAGTCTGTGGGGGGAGTAGTTAAGACACACCAGCCCCTCCTGCCCCAAAGCCAGGCTGCCCCTTACGTCCGTGACGATGGGCACCCCGAGGTGCGCCATGTTGGTGATGATCTCACTGTCCTCCGGGGGGATCTGGGCATGCTGGATCAGCTTGTTCAGGTTTTCCTCAGTGATGCCTGATGGAACAGCAGCCTGTTACCACACCCACCGGTGGCATCGCACACTCAGGCAGAGTAATCACCTGGACCCTTCTCCAGGATTAGGGGGAACAGATGTCTTTGCTGCATCAACTTTACTGTCAGATAAGGACAAGGTCAGGACGTGCTTCTACTCTCGCCCCTCCCCCTGAGCTGTGACCATCGCAAGTGACCCCTGGGGGCTGTATTCCATCTGTCTCCTGCGTCTCCGCCATCCCTGCCCCGGCCTTCATCAGAGTCAGGTCGGACAAGCGAGTCTCAGTGCCCATATTCTGCACAAAGGACACTTTTGGGAGCTCCGCTGCACAGCTCGCAGAGGAGATGCAAGTTAACAAACCAATCATAAAGCGGTGGGCTCCTGCCCCGCCCCTGTGCACCCCCCATGCCGCCCACTGACTCCAGCATCACTAGTGCGGATGCCCACCTCTAGCTGCGACTGATTTGCCCACGTGCCTTTCCCCAAACGTAGAGCCCCTCAGATCTTATTAAACACCCTTTCTGGTGTCATTCAAACGACAGTGAGTCCTCACTTAACACTGTCTATGGGTACTTGGACTTTCAGCGAAGCTCCCTTATGGGAACTGTGACTTGAAGGGAAGTGGCATTCATTACACTTAATGAGAGCATTAAGCTGCCAGCACTGAATGGGATTTTTTTCTTTCTTATCAACGTTGAGACTTTACTCAAGGGCCTACTGCGCTTTTGCCCTGGCTCCCCCTTCTGCTGCCTCAGTTCCCCAGCAAGGTCCCTCCCCGCTGCCTCACCCCACAGCCTACCATTCTTCAGAAAGATGTAGAGAAGGATGATGCGGATCTTGTCGTAAGTGCTGACATTTGCGTCCAGCAGGATGGGGACGATGGCCCTCATGGGGTCCTTGATCTTCTCCCCTTCTGCATCTGTGCCCATGGCCAGGTCCTGCAGAAAACACATCACGGTGACGGCAGCTATTAGAAAACGGGGGCCACAGAGTCCAAGCCTGTCTGGGTGGGGGTCTCAAACAAGTGCTGTCTTCTCACAGCAAGCTGATCAGCATCAACACCTTATTCTCTACAGCTCAGTTAGTTGACACAAAGCCCAGCTTTCAATTTCCAAAAGCAGAAACCACAAGGATTTGCCAGCTGTAAAGGCCGGCTGTTCCCTTCCACTCTGAGCCGTGTGCCTCTGCTGATTCCTCAGGTAAAGCCTCAACTGCAGGGTGGGGGCCTCCGGGGGCACCAGGCCCGAGTGGGGACAGGGCTTCCACAGGGCTTCCCGGGACTGGCTGCCACACAGCGTCAGCACTTTCAGGCCCTCTGCCTGCTGGCCTCTTTGCATCTCTTTCCTCGGGCACCGAGGAGGAGCTTTTTCAGTGTAACTGCTCCGGGCTTTTAACCTGTTTTTAATCATTCAAGTGCTTTAGGGGTGAGGAGAAAATGAATGGGCTCCCTAAACTGCCCCTCCAATCCAGGGAGTCGGTGGAGAGAAGGGCTGACAAAAACCCGAGGGGAGAGTGAAGTGGACAGACCTCCGGGCCCCCTTTATGACCCGGACAAGAGTCCAGACAGGCAGAGACAGCAGCCCATCTTCTCAGCAAAATAGAACCTCTGGTCATGAACCTGCCCTTACAACTGTGCCTGGCCTCTCGGGGAGGGTACCCAGACAGAGCCCCCTTTTCTCTCCCAAGATGCCTGGAGTTGGTGGTCCCCTGCTGTTGGGGTTGGAGGGAAGTAGCTTCACCCCTCAGCTCTCTACAGCCCCAGCCGGCACCTCTCGAGAGCTCTCTCCAAGTCAGACGAAAGCACGAGCTCAGCAAACACTGGCGGGCACTTCTGAAACAATTTAAGCTTCCAAGGGTTCGTCCCAACCGCATTTTCCTGACGTCGGTGTAACCTCTGATCCGGGCTGTCACGTTCTCTTGGAGAACTGGGTTTGCCCAGACGGACTGGCAGACGAACAGATTTCAGCAGGTGATTTCCCTTCAAGAGGCGTTTGTGGCCCCAGACAGCTGAGAGCCCTAAGCTGCGCCTGTGACAACTAACTCGGTCATTCAGCTTCACACCGAGAACTCGAGGACCTTCAGCTGAGGCTTCAGAACCAGGTTGCGCCCCTCTCCTCCCCAGCTGATGACATCCCTCTCCCTCTCGAAGACGGCAGGCCAGTGTTCGTGGGCCCAGACACCAGCCCACAAACATGGCAGCGTCGTGATTTCCCTTTGCGGATGAGGAAAGCAGAGGGAAAGAGGCACGTCCAATACTCCAGTGACAGCGACAGAACTCAGAGCCCAGATTCTCAACCCACAGTCCTACTTGTGACCCAGGAGGCTGAGGGCCAGTTTCTGACCTGTGACCGAACTGTCCTCTGAGCCTCTAGGTCTCCAAAGCGGGTCTGGCCACAGCGACAGGAAAACACACTCAGGATGTGAAACCCAGCCAACCCCGTCCACACAGGGCTAGGGCCCCACCTCTCTCCAGCCGTCCCCGGTGCCTCTGGAAAGTCGGGCGTGCAAAATCCAGACAGCACGGCACGCAGACAAACCTAGGCCCTACCCTCGGGAGTGGAGCTGCGCTGGCTGCAGAGAAGGGACGAAGGTCTAGCAGGCGCCCCATCTCTGTGCCCATGACTCTGCAGGGTTTCAAGGTCAGATGTTAACACTCAGCCGGGACCGCGGGTCTGGCAGCGGCAAAGGCGCGGGCCCTACCTGCTCCACACGGCACAGCTTATCCACGGTACCCTGGTAGTGCTTCATGCAGTCCTCAGCAAGGTGCAGGTGGGTGGAGTACTGGGGAGCAGAGCGGGGTGCTCGGTTACGCGCGCCCACCCCGGGGCCGACGCTGTGCCAGGCACGCGGCGTCTCCGCCTCCCGCAGGAGAGAGCCGTGTTCAAACGGGTGCACGCGGCGCTGTGTGTCGGAGAGGGACAGGACCCGTGCGGAAAGGGCCGAGGAAGGAGAACTCCTCCAGGGCGGTGCTGGCCCGATGGCTTCACAGCACCGGCACAAACTGAGGCAACTCTCCCCCCCCGACTGTGGGCTGCATTCAGGGACTGGCTTCGAGAGAGCAGTGGGAAGTGGTGCGTGACTCCTGAGACCTGGTCAGCAAGGCACTGTGACATCCTCCTAGAGGGGTCCCCGCCCCATCCCTCTTGGGGGGCCAGCTGCCATGTCCTGGAGACACGCACGTAGCCCCGAGGTGAGGAATAAGAAGGGTGAGGAGAGGGAAAGATGAAGAGGGCAAAGAAAGGGATAGTAAATAAGCTGTCTATCCTGGTCTTGATTTTTTTTCCCTGGTAAAAAACGAAGCCAGTTAAACGTCTGTGAACTTCCATGGGCCTGTGCGCTGGGGCCTTGAGAAGGACTTTCGCAGCTGCTGGCGCTCAGGTCGGACGGCGCCTGTTGGCCTGCCTTACCTTACTGAGCTCTTTCTGGTACTGGGGCATCTTCTTCAGCATCTGGGACAGGTCCCGCATGGTGGTCTGGAAGGAAGCCAAGCACAGGCTCTCATGCCTGCGGCCCTGACCTCAGAGGCTGTGCAGCGGGCGGGCGCTGGACAGGGCGGCAGGAGCCACGGGCGGCCGAGTGCACAGCCGTGACTCTCGACGTGAATCTGCTCCACAGACCACGTGTGCTCGAGTTCCAGGCCCCTGGTTCCCAAAGCTACCATGGTCATCTCACAGGCAGGAGACTGAACTGAAGCAGCGGCCATACTTCAGTTACTGGGCTAGAGGCACTGAGAGCACAACCTTGCCAGGAAAGGGTGACTTCTCTACACTCCTCTGTGCATGCAGCTCGAGCTGCCTTTAAGCTCACATTTCACCCAAGAGGAAGGCAGTAGCTGTGCACAGGGCGGGTGAGAAGCAGTCTGCTACCTGACGGGAGATGGGGCTGCTTAATTTCTAGTCATCTGACCTACCTCATCGCACTCACTCACCCGACGAAAATGGATGGAGTGACTACTGCATGCCAGACACTTTGGTGCTGAGATATCAAGACATGCACACAACACACACAGACACAGACACAGACACACCCGCTCTGTCCTCCTGGTGCTACGTCCAGCAGAGGTACCACCCCAACTGTGTGCATTACACGCTTCCAGGGTGCAGAGCAGAGGCACCTCACCCATGGAGGGAAGGCGGGAGGCTTCCCCGAGGCAGGATGCCTGGGTCGCAGGAGACATCACAAGGCTAGGCCAGCGGCAAGGATCAGGTGTGGCTGGGCGAGGTGGGGCCAGAGTCTGGGGTCTGAGAACCTGGGTACTGTTGGCAGCACCCATGGTGGGGCTTGCTCCCAAGGGAAGAGAAAGTCACTAAATGGGTGTGTGCAAGGGAGGGACACCCTTGGAGCTCTATTTTGATTGAGGTGGGTCTGGCACCTTGGATGAACAGTCTGGGTGAAGAGGGGCCCTGGGAAAGGAGGTCATGACTCTAGTTGCACCGAGGCTGCAAAAGTTTCGTGTTTTTCTGCTTTATGAGGAACGATGACCTCAGCAGCCACTATTCACCGCAGAGGAACACAGAGCGGTTTTCTAGACAAACCCCAGACGGGGTTCTGGATTTTAAGCCTTTAGGCTTAAATGCCAAAATAAGACATATGACACCAAAGCAAGGACAGGACTTGGCCCCAATGCCTGGGGCTGACTGAGGCGGCCGGCCGCTCCTAGAGGGCGCAGGGCTCGCTGAGGGCGGCCAGGGCAGGCGTACCTTCTCTCCGGTGTTCATTCTCTTACTGGAAGAGAAGTCTTTCAGAGACCGGGTGACTTCCCTGGAAGACAGAGAAGGCAGCTCAGTTTCGGAGTGGCACCAGGTGCCTCCCTGTGGCTGCGAGAGACGCGTCCTGGCGGGGCCGCTGAAGGTCCGGCAGCAGAGATGCTGGCGTGGGGCCTGCAGGGACTTGGGGTCGGGTCGGGTGAGGGCCATGAATGAATGAATGCATTGAAATGTTTTAAAATATGCTTCTTCCTTTCCTCCCTCCCTCCCTTCTTCTCTTTCTCTCATAATAAAAAAAGGCTTCCTTGAGGAATATGTGGCAAATTTTCCTGCCAGGAAGGGTGGCATTTAAAGGAATTTTCTGACAACAGAGAAGGAAACCTCGTTTATCTCACTAATATTACAAACCAGTGATCTCCAGAGTGGGGTTTATGAGATGATTTGAGAAAAGGAACAAAAAAAAAATCTTAGGACATCTATTTATATTTCTTCTACTTCATCCTTTTCAAGTGTTTGACTTTGTGGGTGCTATGTGATATGCGCATCGGTACGATAATGCATTCAATTCATAGACAGATTAAAGACAGGGAATGTGGCCAGTGCCCTCCCGAAGTCGAGTTCAGACCGTTTTTCTGTATATTACTCTCACTCTTTCGTGAATTTCCCGAGGGCTGATGACTCAGTGCAACAGAACGTGTGGCTCTGCAGAAGCAGAGGTGCTCTCTATAAAGCTCCTCGAACGATGTTTAGGTGTTAGACACATTTGGGGAGCCAGGTGGGGTTCAGAATAGTGTCAGAAATTTTGAGAACAGGGAAGCTCCCACACCGGCGAAGTGAAAGAATACTGAACTGTGTGTAGCTCCCTAGCACCAGCCAGCTCAAATGCTTCATGTCTACCAGGCATCTTGCTGAGAGCATCCCCAGCTCCCACCTCCCAACACAGAACGGGTTTCTGATGTGGCTGAGCCACCCTGGTGGGAGTCCTGAGGTCAGAGGGCTTACTCATCAGCGACGTGGCCGGGGCAGTGACTCATCCCCCAGGAGCTCACCCCGGAGGCCTGCGCGGGAGCGGGGTGAGGGGGCTCTTACTGGGACACCTCGGCGATGTGCTTGTGGCGCAGCGTGATCCACAGGTCGTCATCCTCATCCAGGAGCACTTCCTTCACCCGCGCCTCTCCGATGCCGCTCGTCTCGTACCTACGAGGAGTCACCCGCAAAATGCACCCGGTCCCCTCTGGTGTGGGACACATAGTCCAGATGTGCACTCCACCATCTCACCACACGGGGGCCGGCCCTCCGATGTGTGTCTGCACCAGGCAGGGCACCAGCACGAGACACGGCAGGTCCTTGCTGGGGACATGAAGCTTGAATCCAAGTCAACTGACTTCAAGTTCTGTTAATAAATCTGCTGGGCCATGGATCTGAGCGCTCTGAGCCAGGGAGTCGGGTGACAGGTGGGCTCAGGGCTACCTGTAAGGGACAGACCACCTCTGTTCCTCTCTGGGAAAGGATTGGGGAACCAAATGTGTGGGACCAAAACAGGTCTCAACAGTTCCATGTGGCAGACCCTCAGCGCATCACTACACGTGACACCATGAAACTGAGAGGAAATCAGAGCTCAGGTACCAGGAGGGACGAGCAGAGCCACGCAGGTTGGAAAACCTTCACAGTGAAACCAGTGTCTTCATGGTCAATGTTACAAAACGAGTGACAGAACAACACAGTCTGTTTCCATAAAAAGAAAAGTGAGTTTCAGATGATTACAATCCAGACAATGCTGTTGATCAAGAAGAAAACAGCTCACTGGGAAATAAAGTTCAGTAAGACTCTCCTGTTCATTGATCTCATTCATCACAGTTCAAGATCTGTCATGAAGAAGTTTCAGCTCTGAATGAGACACGCGCACACACATTCTAAGGCGGGCAAGCAGACTCTGCACAGGGGTGTGGGTGCTAAATGGAAGGTCCCAAGTCCTTGCTCTCCCCGAGGGGCGGGGCAGGGCTCCTGGCTAGTCATGTGGACTTTGGGACCCCACAGCGTGGTGGGAGGTTTAACGATGTCCTTTTCCTTAGTTACAGGTGTTTGGGGCTGTGAGCCACGCTTTGGCTTACGGGCTCTGGCACACTGCACTTACTTGTACACATCGTTTTCAATCGGCAGCAGATCGTAGCTCATTGCCTGAAAGGTCAGCTCATGGAGCACGGGGGAGCTGGGGTCGAAGCCACGGTCCAGAATCAGGAGCTGGGAGCGCGCCTTGTCCGGGCCCTGGAGGGAGGTCGCGGAAGGAACACTTTTACAAGCTACCCCACGCGACTCCTGTTTCTCTGACTAGCATGGGTCCTTAGGTAAAAGGGGCAATGGGGATTCACCCTGGGAGCAGCCCCACAGACATCCCAAGGTCCCAGGTTCAAGATCTGGGGCCGGGTGGTGGGGGACAACCCATGTGAACATTCAACAGGAAATGAATAGAAAGTGCTTCCTCCTCCTCTTTCTTCCTGCCTGCAGCTCCACCTTTCCTTAAAAAAAATTAAGCTGTGCTCTTGCACACTTAGCAGAATACATTATACGGAACACATAACTTTCACGTGAGCTGGGAAACCAAACATTTCGTGCCTCGCTTTAGTCAGACCATCTCTTTATGGTGGAGGTGTCCAACTGAGTGCATGGTCTCGAGGTGCTTGTATTTCATCATGAGGAGCCTCTGAGGCAGATTGCTGTGGCTGGTCCAGAGTGAGTGTAAAAGCAATCGCCACCTAGGTTCAGCACGCACCCACCACTGGCTGCTGGACCAAGGGGCTGTTAAATCAGATTAGTGATGGGACAGTCCCGGGTCTTGACTTGAGGCGGTGGCCACATGAATCTTTACACGTGATGAAAGTGTGCTGTACCCTGGAGGCTCAGTGGCTAAGTCTGGGAGTGGTCCACGTGCATCCCAGGAGCCGAGCAGGAGCGGTGGAGTGGTTGGCAGCCAGGATGGACAAGCAAATAAAATAAACAAAAGTGCTTCTTCCTCCTCTCTCTTCCTGCCTGCCTCTGCTCACCTTCATTTCTGCCTGCACCTTTCCTTTAAAGTGTGTTTAATTGCTTAGATCCCACACAGAGTCCATGTACAAATGAGTGAAATGAGAACCCGGTCTGGAGACTGACCAATGTCACTGTCTGGTTCTGGTGTTGCACTAAGGAGGGTTCCCAGGATGCAGGGCTAAGAGTGGGGGGTGCTGGGAAACAAGAACAAGGGGGTCACCCTGCCTACACCGAATGCACCAGGTCCCATCCTGTTCAGGGGCTGAGCGCGGAGCAGCGGCGCTCACGTGAGCCCGTGAGCGACAGAACCCAGCTGGCCGCGGGCAGCCACATAAACACAGGTCACTGGCGAGGGCACCACGTGGTCCAGCCCAGACTTACCTCCCCCATTGTTGGGTCATCGGCTTTGTAGGCATCGAGCTTGTCCTGGATTAGCTGAGCCAGCAAAGCATTGTCCTTGTATTCCCTGACAAAGGAGGAGTGACAGGGTGAGCTGCCCGTGCTCCCGGATAGGGAGGACAGGACAGTGCGGGGGGGTCGGGGGGCCGTGAGCTCCCATCTGGACTGATCTTCCACAAGGAGAACATATTCACAGAGCACCTGTGTGGACACAGGACTAGAAGGGACAAATGGAAGAAATACTTGGCACGGTGCCCAGAACACAGTGACTTTCTAGGGCCTCTTTCTTCAAACTACCTAAGTGGAAGCAGACATCGCCTTTCCCAGCAGCTGCGGACAGATGACCCACACTTCAGCAAGGGGCTGACCGCCCATCCTGCCCACATCCGGCCGGCTGAGCCTACCTCCTGACTCTTACTTCTCCAGTCTGAATTTCTGTGCATCTTGTTTTGTTTTGCTGGTGGGTGGCATTTCCGCCTGCGGAACCAGGAGGAGCTAAGGGAGAAGTCTTCCCTTGGCTAAGCTGGCAGCACTGCTTGGGTTGTGACCACGGGATGTCCCAGCCCTTTCTGGCCACGCATGAGTGCCACACCGCTATGACTGTCAGGAGATGTGGCCGAGGGTCCCCTTGTCTTTTGTGCATGAGCTCCAATTAATTGTGGGAGCACAGGGCCCTGGGCTCGTGTCCTCTGATGGTGGGGAGCGTGGGCTTGTGTCCTCTGACAGGGGGAGCCCTGGGCTCGTGTCCTCTGACGGTGGGGGGACCCTGGGCTAGTGTCCTCTGACCGGGGGAGCCCTGGGCTCGTGTCCTCTGACGGGGTGGGGCGGGGGAGGGTGGCAACAATGTGAGTAACTAAAGAAAAATAACAAAGCCCTTCTTCCTGCTCTCTCTTCCTGCCTGCCTGCACCTTCCCTTTAAAACAAAAATCTGGCAAACTCACCCCATTAGAAAAAAAAAGAAAGAAAATAACAGCAGGAGTAGCGGAGACAGCAGGGCAGGTGCACTGGACCCTCCTGCTGTCTCCCGGCCGGCCTCCTGCTCACATGCCCACCTTCGTGCCCCCTAACACTGTGCTCATGCCCTGCCCTCCAGGTCCCCAGAGGTTTCCCATGGGTGGCCACAGAAGGACAAGCCCCCACACCTGCCCACTGGCTCCACCTCACACCACACTCCACTCACTGTCAGGCTAACCAGGCCCCGGCTCACCCTCTGCCCAGCTCTGTGCTTCGCTCACTTCAAGGACAGGAGCCAGGTGCTTACAGAAGGTCCCTCTGCGCCCTGTCAGTCACTGAAATCCAGACCTGTCCTTCAAGACCCACCCAGAGCTCACCTCTCGCCTGAAGCCATTCTCAGTCCTCAGCGGGAAAAGCCTTGTCCCGCTGGACACCAGCCCCTCGTCCCTTCACACTGGTCTCCTGGACTGCACTGTGGGCCCGCACCACCAGGCGCAGCCACGTTGGGGGCATTCACCTCCCAAGGCAGGGGCTGTGCCCTCAGGTTCGTCCTCTCCCTGCCCTTAGCACACAGCAGGCAATAAATGGTAAGCGGACCCCTTGATCAAATCTGGGAATGTGTCCTTTAGAGAAAGACTCTCTGTATAGGTTACTGTACTTTGAACCTCTCCTGCTACGATGGGATCAGCCTTCGAAGCTGAGAAGAGATGAAGAACCCGGGGTGCAGTTACACAGGGGTGCGCACATCAGGTATTCAACAATGGGCCACACAGGCTCACGCCCTTCTCTGTGCTTTTAGACTTCACAGTAAATTGAGACGGTAACAAAAACATTGGCAGAATCATTACCAACGAGGGGCGCTCAAATCCTGACCTCCTGACACTGCCCAAGGAGTCTCAGGCCAGCTTGTTCCTTGGCAGAACCTGCAAGGCCATGGGGGGCGACGGTGGGTCTTACCCCCGGTACCGCACAGCCGGGTACTCCTTCAGGGTGGCGCACAGCGTGGCAATCTGTTCCGCCAGGCGCTCCAGGATAGGATTCTTCATCTGAGCCTTGTGCGGGCTATAGAAGCTTTGGAAAGAATCCGCAGAGTCCAAGGAATACACCTAAGGAAGGACACAAGTACAGTTGGCATTCGCATGCAGAAGGGTGAGCTGTCCACCCCGGGCACCCATCTAGAGAACATGTTCTCATTTAGTCTCCAAATACGTGCTGGTGTCTGCTGCACGCCAGGCACTTGGGACCTATTTGGGACCCAAATGTGACCGTCCCTGAGGAGAGTACGATCTCACAGGGAAGGCCAACAGTAAACACGACGAAAAGGATGTTTTATGGTGCGTGAGACACTGGTGAGCACATGAGAAAACAAGAGAGCAGGGAAGGCTGGGCTGGGAGGATGCAGGGCTCCCGCGGCAGCTGCCAGTGTACGAGCTCGGGCTCCAGGGAGGTGAGGAGGTTCTCACCAGCTGGCAATGGTCAGTGCCAAGGTCCTGAGGCAGGTGTGTGCTGAGAGTGTCGGATGAACAATGAAGAGGTCGGAAGGAGTAGGAGATGAGGCTGGAGACAGGTCATCATAAATTTAGTTTTAGAAAATAAAGGACAGACTAGGAATTGTGCTGTGAGTATGGGCAAAGAGAAGAATTTTTGTGGATTTAGTAACTTTCTATCCTCAGTTGTGTGATGCATTTTTCTTCTTTTGAGGGAGTGCTCTGGAGGTTTAAGCTTTCCTCTAAACTAGCTAGTACACCAGCTATCAGTATTTGCTCAGGATCTCTTTTATGCAAATGACACTGATGTAGAAAACCTGAGGGTTTTTTTTAAAGGTTTATCAGTTTTTAAAAATATATAAAACATAATGTGGTTGAATCTGCTAACATCAGCTTTTGGTCAGTCCGGGTGGTGACAAAGCTCACACAGAGGGTAAAACGCCCTGCCCATAAGCTGGGAACAGGCATTCGGGTGAGTGATGAGGCAGTGACTGCTCTTCAGTGTGCACTGTCTCTCCTGTTCCTCCTGCTCCTCCATATCAAAGAACAGGCCACTCCCCGCTGTCTGGAGGCTGATCTCTACAGACCCTGCGGGCCGCCTTCATCTTTTATCACGACAAGAGTCCTCTTCTCTTTGTCTCTTCACTAGGAGATATTTTAATAAATCTTAAATGCTGAACTATAAAGGCTGTGTCTCTCACAATCCACTTCACCTTTCCTGCTTTGATAACCTTGTTTTCCTCCAAGGGGAGAGAGGCTTGCTGCCAGGGCCTGCGGCACTGGAAGTGTTAACCACTAATGACCAGGGTGACCATCTGTTCTCTCAGCAGGTGACAAGCGAGGTTCTCTCCACATAAAAACAGTCTGCTTTGCAGCAGATGGGTGGCTTCTGGTTTCTCCCTGCTCTGCTTCCATGATCTTTGGGGATTGGCTACTTTTTTGGTTACTTAAGGAGTCAGCCAACAGGGGCGATGCTGTGAACAAGGATGAAATGTAGGCAAAGACAGGCACAATGGCTGAAAAAAGTCAGAACTGGAGAGTAAGAGAAGGGCAACGGGCGGACCCCTAGGGAAGACTGCTTCCATTACATAAACATCCACTTAGCACACGTCGTTCAGCAATTCAGAATACGAGGCCTTCCTCCTGTCTCAGTGTTGCAGCCCACCCTCTTGGAAGCTGCCAGGGCTCCTGCCGGAAGAGCCAGGCTACCGATTCCCTCCGCACGCCCTCCTCGGCTCACCTGGGACTCATACGGGAGAAACGCGATGTTGATTTCCGTCAGAGTTTTGATGACTTTGGCGGCTCGAGATTTTACCAGCTCATTAAACAGGGCATCCGGACAAGCTGTGAGAACAAGACAATCGGTTTTCCTGGGCTCTTGCCGGTTCTCTGCGAGAGCTGCACACGTCCAGTGCATCCATTTTAGGAGGATTTTAAAAAGGCAACTAGAAAACCCATACCTCACCTAAAATATTCACAACATCTGGGGTATAAGAGGGACGTGGGACCCCTACAAGGCCCTGAACATACAACAGAGAAACAAATGAAAAAGACTTGAGCTATTGAGAACTAATATAAACCACTTTCTGCTATCAAGGAAGAAAAGCATGCTTACAAAAAATAAGGAAAAGCCCTGGGAAACATGAAACTCTTGGGAGCTCAGCTGCACAGGACACACTTGGAAGGGGAACCGTGATTTCTGAGGGCTCGTCTGGGCTGAATAAATGCTTTCAAGTCCCAGAAATGCATTCTTAGTTCACCGAGCTCCATGCACAAACCCCCGCAGAGTAAGAAAAAGAATTCCAGAACCATGACGCAGACGATCTGCTTCAAGGCCAGTGTATTTGTCTGAAAAACCGGAGTCACACCCCGCCTATCTGCATGTCTACACGAGGAATCACCACGCCAGCCCTGAAAGGTCTCAGCATTCATGCCGCTCATCCTGAGAAGGGAACTATTTTTAATCAGGATGGACTGTATGACCTCTAGGCTTGTTTTGTGTGAGTTTATGTTTGGTCTCGTCTGCGATTCATATTCTGAAGGGAAGAGGAAAGACATGACAAACACGGCCACAGCCCAGGGCTGCCCCGTGGGACGGGCGTCTGGAGGCCGGGTGGCAGGGCACTTACAGTCCGTGAAGAAGACGTGCGCAGCCCGGTACTTCGCGGTAGGTGGGTCCTTGAAGTCGCCGATGAGAGAGTGGACAGACTGGAGAGGGGAGAAAGAGGGGCCCGACTCCAGTCCCAGAAGCCAGTGAGGCCGCTCTCTGGCCAGTCAAATCCAGGCCGTCCTCAGGCTACGCGCACAAACCTCGGGGGATTTTAATGCACGACTTCTAACTTCAGTCTGGGCCACAACTGAGTGCTGAGGACTTAGAATTACGCCAGCTTTCAGAGTCACAAAAAAGTCATCTCACCTCCTTCCAGAATGACAATGTCAGTTCTTTGGAACCCCCGTAACTTGGGTTCCCAAGGAGAGACCCACTAAAGAGGAACCTGGTCTAGGAGATTCGCATTGATGAAACTCTGGCAATTTGAAGGCGCTATAGAAACTCAAATGCAGCCAGCTGTCAAAAGTGAAAAGCCGGTGTGCCCTGGTGGCCTAGCAGTCTAGGACACCTGGAGCAGAGCCTAAGGTCCCGGGTTCAAGACCTGGGGCCGCGGAACAGCCGATGGGAACAACTAAATAAAAATAAAGTGCTTCCTTCTCCTCTCTCTGCCCACACCTTTCCTCAAAAGAAAAAAAAGGTGAAAGGAAGTGTGAAAACTAGAGGGAACTTATTCAGATCAAGACAAGCAAGGGGTGACCTTGTTGGGACACTGATTTCAACCCACCTCCCCGCCATGAGAAGACATGTCAACGCAAACATGATCCGGATTCTGACAAAGGAAAGCATCAAGAGCCGAAGTTCTGGAGGCGGGTCACTAAGCAGCTAACTCATGTCCCACCCTGGGAGGGAGTTCAGGACAGCGGCTGTATTGCCTCCCTTCTCACTAGGCCCTCCTTCCCCGTTTGTGGTTTTGACCTCACGTAGAGCAGGTGTTGAATGCGCGCTGTGTACGGTGCAGAGCGGGTGGGTACCTTCTCAGACGGGGTGATGAGGTACACGGCCTCCAGACTGGGGAGCGGCTCTCTGCGTTTGTTGATGTCCTCCACAACTAGACAGCAAAACAGCGACACGAACAAGGAAACAGGTTTAGAGGCTTCAAACTAGAAGTGACCCAGACAGGCCACTTCATCAGGTGCAGATGAAAATCCACAGCGTGCGCGGAGGGAGAAGGCGTGCTCCTGCCCAAGAGCACCCATCATCTCACCATGCTCGAGATGCTGGAGGACTAGAACATTCCACACAGAATCTGTCCCACTTCCCACTTCCCAGTCTGTGTAAGTAAATTCCTTGATCTGCTCTGAGTGAAAACAGAAATCACCAGCTCATTTGGTCAGCAAATCTTCTGCTTCTTCCTTCCATTTGTTTTAACTCATCTGTGCTCAATAATCCCAACTCCCTGGCATTTCCAGCCCGGGATTATTTGTCAACATTGGTAGTTTCATCGTCTTTCTCTGGATCTCACATGAAGACGTTCCAAGGACACCTGCTTCAGCCGTCTCTCTCACGAGTTCAAAGACTCAGTGATAGATTTGTGAGAGCAGATCAGAGGCTTGGACTTTACTAGTCTCCTTTATGGTTATGTCAGCTCATTGACCTGGAGGAACAGCTTAGGAGACATCACTGCGGTACTGTCATCTGACAAAGCTCAAGGAGGTCACCTAGGCTCTGTGGAAAGAGCACACACCATATGGCGCCCCTTTTCCAACACAGGAGGTGGAAGCAAATGAGAGAGAGCACCATGTGAGTGCCCTTGGAACATTTATAGACTTTCACCCCAGTCCGGGGTCACACAGGTACCGAGTCCTGCAGCCATTTTCTGTAGTGGCGGTATTTTTTAACTTCATAGGACAGTAATACACTTCCCCACATTTTGGGGGTTCTGCATAAGGTTGCTAACTTGTAAGTTTAGTCAAGTATGAAGGACATTTTCCAAAACCCATCTTTGGAGGTAGGGAGTGTGTGCAGCAGGGGAAAGCTGAGCCCTAGTCTTCCACCAGAGTCTGTACATAGGTCTAGCACTGTTGAGTCAAGAGATGAGAGAATAAGCATTTACTGAGAAACACCAAGGGAGAGATCCAAAGGCAAGAGCAGAGCAGCTGCCCGGGGTGGGTGGACCCTGGTGGTGGACTCGGGATGGGTAGACCCAGGGTGGTGGACCCTGGTGGGGGGTGGAACCTTGGTCAGAAGAAGGGCAGGTGTTAGTGCTTCTTTGTTAGAAGCTCCTTAGTTACATCGGGTATTTTCTTCCCTTTAACTATGCTTTTGCTTTGATAGAGAAAAAACAGTTTTAAAATTTCAAAGTGGAAATAACTTTGGAAACTCAAGTCTGGGGCAAGTCTGGGCTTGGGTCACCAAATGACCATAAGTCACACTGAAAATGATGTCCTTCCAATGACATGACTATGCCCATTTTTTCTGCTGGCTGGCCAGCCTTTCTTGACTTCCCTCCCTTTTGGCACCCTGTGATGGGTACTGATTGAGCCGGCGCAGGATTATGCAGGATTATGCAGGGAGGGTCAGAAAGCTGCAGCCCTCCCAGCCAGTTGCTGGGAGATTCGAGTCAATGCAGGTGACAGTGAGTGGGGCGGAAGGACACATGCCACTGGGGAGGCCTGGGTGTCTCTCAGGGCAGGGGGGGCGTGCTGTGCTCACTTGTTATGCCCTCTGTCATGATGTCTGTCATCTTGCAGCAGGAGGACAGCATCCTCATGCTCAGCTGATCGACCACCAGCACCTGCAGGCACAGAGAAAGTCATGGGCTGTGCGGCCGTTGCGCTGCCCCAGTAGCTTCCACACACACTGCACAAAAGATCATGTCCTGATGCTGACGAGATGGGCCCGAAGTTTGCCAAGGCCGCTAGCTTTGCTCCCACATCGAGCCTAACTGTCTAGGAGTCAGAGTTGCTCTCACTGATGTGACTTAATTTTACAAACTTAATTAAGGTGGGCCCTAGTGGCCTAGCGGTCTAGCATACCTTGGTGCAATCCGCATGCATCCCAAGGTCCCGAGTTCAGGATTTGAGGGGGGAGCAGGACACATGACACACAACCAACGTGAACAACTAAGTAAAAAGAATAAAGTGCTTCCTCCTCCTCTTCCTACCTGCCTGCCTACTTGCCTTCATTCCTTACACCTCTCTTTAAAAAAAAAAAAAATCCATTTTCCATAATAAAGAAAATAATCACTCATAAAAACAGGAAAAAAGGCGAGAGACATCATCTAGAGCACCAGCACTGAGAGAAAACTACAGGCGAGCACTTTTCCGGGGCCTGCAGTGCTGCCCTGCAGGAGAACGACTTGCCCGCACACGGCAGGGCAGGCATCAGTGCCTGCACCAGCTCCCTGGCCACTGGACCTCGGTCCAGACAAGAATGACAATATGCCAGACCTGGTCTAGAAGCCTCAGGCCTGCGATTCTCCAGCTGACCACGCCTGTCTCCACTCAGCCCGCAGTGGAGAGGACGCCAGATGCTAACACAAGGCTATTTCACTGCTTCTTTAATGACAGAAGCAGGCAGCAGCGCCAAGACGCCGCATGGACCGGAAAGTTTCTGCTGCAATTCGAGGGTTTATTCGTTTCATTTTATGAAGCAGCTTCCTTCAGATTAGTTTAGAACGGACATGTCCACAGATCCACTGCTGCTGGGAAGGTGAAGTGACAAAGCCAGCATAGAGTCCCCAACAGCTGGCCTCTGGCTCTAGCGGGTAAGGATGGATGTGTCAGCTAAAACATAATCTCCCGGGACGGGGTGGGGACTTCAGCATCCTGTGCAATCAGCTGTTGTCTCCAGGCCTGGTAAAACCGAACACTGTGGGCTCTTGACTGCGGAAAACTTTGGGGGCAAGAATGGCTGGTATTAACCTTTCCTTCAACAACATGTAGAGGTTCAAGTAAAAGTGCACGCCCTCCTGGTCGTAGACCGTCTAGCCCACCAAACACACAGACTTCCCCACGGGGACAGCGCGGCTTCCCACCCCTGGCTGCTGCCCCAGGAACCTAGGCCACAGCCAGGTGGATTGGCTTGGAGACTTGTTTCATGAGCAGGATGGTTTCCGCTTTGCTCTGTGTTGTATAAACAATCCGGCTTTTCTGTCTGATGGAGCTATGGGTCGGGTAAGACGGGATGAGGGCTTGTCAAACAGCTGTCTGGCTCCGGGGAGATGTTCTAAGACCACCAGAGGGGTAAGAGGGTTGTCCCTTTCTCTCCTGAGGCTGCAGAATAATTCCACATCTTCTATTTTATATAACGGGCTCCGGGTAGGACTTTGTTTGAATGAAAGAGTTCTGCTAAAATGTCCTACCAGGAGGTCTTGAAGATAAGGTGTCTGCGCAGGAGACAACAACCAGATCATATAAAAGGAAACACCAATGACCTTTATTCTGGTGCTCTGGTCACTGCAAAGGTCTTCTGCACTCCTGCCCACACCCCTTTCCCACCTCAACCCCCGTTCTTTTTCCACATGAACTCATCTTCAAGGCCTTGAGTTGTACTCTTACTTACCTTCCATTCTCCCTTCTTCTTCACCTTCTTTATCACATCATGCATGATCTCTAAAGAAAAGAGGAGAAAGAAGAGTCGATGTGATTTCGGGACTTCTAACACCTGTCTATCTGAGGAGGTCATTTCCTCCCTAGACTTTGTTCTGTCACTGAATTCAACCAAGCAGTTTAGTGAGCCATAATCAGTCCACCATGAAGAGAGTGGTCTTCCTGTTTTCCTTAATTTGGTTCTCAACCCCTCTGTCCTCAGCAAAGGGCTTCTTTACACTCTAAAAATTAAGAACTCCAAAGAGGCTTTTGTATGTGGGTATTTAACATATATTAGAAATGAAACTAAGGCACACCATGGTAGAGCAGCAGTTGGCCCCACCATCTCTGGCTGAGCACAACACGCACACATCCCAAGGAACTGGGTTCGTGTCCTGGGGCCGGGGGAACAACCAAGATGAACAACCACGTAAAATAAATGCTTCTTCTTTCTCTTCTTGCCTACCTCTACTTGCTTTCATTCCTGCCTGCACCTTTCCTTCAAAAAAAACTTATTAATTCATTTAACAAAAACCTACTATATGATACCATAAATAGCATTTTCATGAAATACGTCTATGTTTTCCACAATATGAAAATTTGGCGAGAACGATGACATTGTTTTACATTTTTGCAACTGCCTTTAATGTCTGGCTTCATAGAAACATCTGGGTTCTGCTACCTGCTTCTGCAATCTGTTGTGACTCAGATGGCATCTGGAAAACTCCACAGTGCACTTGTGAGTGAGCTAGGAGCTAAAAAGGTGAGTAAAATCTTGGTCTTATTATGAAGACAGTTTCGACCTCATGGATTCCCAAAGAGATCCTGAATTTGAGAACCAATGCCTTAATTCAAGTGAGTGAAAGTGAAAACCATGTGACAATACCCCAGGCCCCAGGCAACCTCCGTCCCAAGCTCCAAAAACTGAAGAGAAGGGCAGTTGTGACGCATCTCCGGCCCTGAGCACTGCCTGGGATTCGCTCGTCAAAATTCTCCATACCCTGCACAAGTCCACCAGCCATGGGGTTCACAGGACACACCCCTCCCGCACACGCTCTCTAAACCCAGGAAACACACAGGCCTAGAAGGACCCAAAGGCTAATTAGCAATTGACAATTGACATCAGCAACTATTTTTCAAACAAGTAGGTCATTCTCTGGAGCACAGTGATCTCTAACTGTTCCAGACTATCTATGATCCTCTAACCGGTCATAAAAGTGGTCTCAACCTTTAACTTGATTCCTGATTATAAAAAACACATACTCACTGCAGTAGACTTGGAAAACACAGGAAAGTATAAAGAGGGAAATGTCATGCATTACTTATAAAAAAAAAAAAAAATCAAAGAAAAATCACCTGTAATCTTGCCTACTTGAAATGTAAAATTAACATTATAGCTTATTTCCCACTAGCCTTTTCTATCATGTTTACATTGTTAAGATCATGTCGTATATATATGTTTACATTATGTTTTTTTCACTTAACAAACTCATTTCCCTATGTGAATAAACATGTTACCTAGGATTTTAAAGGCCTGCATATTAGTCTATAGTTCAGTTAACAAGTTCCCTAGTGACCATTTATTTCCCATGTTTCATTGTGGAGAAAACTGAGAACAAATGTATCCGACAATAAGACCATGGTTAAGTCGATTAGTCTTCATTTGTACAATGGAATGTTAGGTACCTTTTGGAAATAACGAAAGGGAATGGAATTGTCCATTCACTCAGTCCTTTCACTCAATGATATTTGCTGAGTAATCTCTGTTTTCCAGTCATCGAATTGAGCACAGGAATAGACAACAGAATGTCCACTCTAACAGCTGCTACATAAAAATTTTTATGTACACCTTTTTATAAGTGCTCTGATGCAAATAAAGGTTATGATGAGAGAAAAAACAAACAAACAAACAGGTGTGGACAGCTACCTTGAAGAGAGAACCAGGCAAGGACTCTTTGGACCTGAGGAAGAGGAGGAGAAAGAGGAGGCATCAGCAGTCACCCGATATTTAAAGGCTGGGGAGAGGGAAAGGGGTAGGTACAAGGCTTGAGGTGGAAAGAAGAAAGAGCCTGACATTTTCTTGGAAGTGAAGATGGCATAAGCTGAGGTTGGAGGTCAGGTCACATGGAGCCTTGATAAACAGTATGATTTTATCTGAAGGGTGCCAGAAAGCCCCTGAGGTTAGGGATGTAATCTGATGTGCTGCAGAGACAAGACAGAAGGCAGCAGAACAGAACAGGGAGCAGAGATAGGAGACCTTGGCAATCGTCCACATGACTGGTGCAGAGGGGATGGTGAGAAGGGAATGGGCTTGATATACATTCTGGAAGTAAAACCAACAGGGTGAGCTGAAGAATCGGGAGAACAGAAGGAAACATAACTTAGGTTTGGGCTTAAGAAAATGAATCGATGGACAGCTAGAGAGAAAAATTTAGAGGCCGGAGAAATGACCTGTAGTTCTGGTTTGCTTACTTTGGGACTGAGATCAGTAAGGGACATTTGAGGGGAGATGTTTAATAGGTAGCTAGTGACCTAATTCTGCTTTCATTAAAAATCTGGGAATTACTATCAGGAGTAGGAGGCAAGGTTGGAGAAAACCCTCAACTCTAACAGGACCGGCAAGAGGAGGACGGGAACACGGTCTTCGTGACCTTGACAGGCACACCCACGAAACAAGGATGAAGCCAGACTCGTGTGGAACGAGAAAGAGAAGACGGACCAGCTGAACAAATCAGAAAGTTTTGCTATGAAAGGTAGAACAAATGAAAGGTAAAAAAAAAAAAAAATTGAAAAATTAAGAAAGCTTTGTTTTTTTAAGGTGAGAAATTAGAGCATTTTTCCTGTGTCATTGGCAATGAACCAGACGAAGGGAGACCAGGGGTGGAGGGAAATGATGGGAAATTGAAAAACTATCCCTGAGAGGGGAAGGGACCCCAGAGAGCAGGAAGGAGGAGATGCTCTGTGGGCTTAAAGAGAAGGCAGAGGTGAGGTTTTCTTTGAGGTGAGGGTTCCTTGTGGGAGGTGAAGGGCTCCTCTGCTGGGGGTGAGGGGTTTCCTTGCTGAAGGTGAGGCCGCTGCGGAGAGTGGCGCTGTATATGGAAGGTCTCCCTAAAGACTGGGAAAGTGCATTTACTCAGGAGATGTTGTCACATTTCCTGCCAGTACCAAGAGCTAATTTGAGGTTCACAGCCATGAATTTAAAGTGAAAAGAGGCAGCTCAATTGTATAATTTTCCCCTCCAATGTTCAGCTGCCCAGGTGCAGCCAGAAAGGAAGACCTGATATATAGACTTGTGTTGAAATCTCCTAAGCGGACTCAACAGAGGGAGGAAAATATTCCAAATATATAGCTAAGGGGGAAAAGGGTACACTACAACTATTTTTTTAGAAGCATATATGCATACAAATCAGGAAAAACTTATACCAAAATGCTATTTTTGTATAGCGAATGAGGATTGATCTTTAATTGCCAATTTGTGCCTCCCTATGTTCTCTCAACATTACTGCAGTAAGTATACTATTATTTACTATAACAGGCAAAATGCTCCAAAAATATGTCAGGCGCACCCCTGGGGCTCAGTAGCTAAGTGCAGGTCTTATCAATCCCAAGAACCCAGGTTCAAGACCTGGGATGGAGGGAAAGAAAAAAAATGAAAATAAATAAATAAAAATAATATGTCAGGGAACATCTCTGTGGCCAAGCTTTTTTTTTTTTTTTTGCACAAATTATGATGTTAGGAGAGCTTTCTGGGTATGGAAATGGGGAAAGAGGATAAATATTCTGGGCTCTTGATCATGTCTGCAGAGTTATTTTTCAAAAGCATAATTTATACTCCCACCAATACTTGTGATGCTCTCCAAATCAGCACCCTAATGGATAAATAGCTTGAGGAGTGTTTATTTAAGTCTTCAGTAACATGACAGCAGAAAGTGGTGTCTTTCACTCTTTATTTGAATTCACTGTATTGCTAAAGACAAATTATTTCCCCCACTACTCATAATTAGTTTAAATTCACTGACTTTAAGTTCAAACCATCTTTTTACAGAGGAAGGTAAAGATATAATTAGAAAATCAAAACAAGTATCATATCGCAGGTACTAACGACTAGGATCGCTGCTGCAAGCTTTAGCCTGAGCTCTGCCAGTTCGGAAATCCTCCAGGCGTGTGTCATTCATGGGGATTGTAACAGTCCATTCTAACCCTGAATTCTTTTTTCTAATCCAATACCTACAAGGAAACAAGGATTAGACAGCCCACTTTGGCATTAAGAATCAAGCCAATCAAGTCGCTTGGGCTACTTCCTCGCGAATAATCACCGACAGCCACATTTCATCTCCCTGGGAGTGCTCTTCTGTGCAGGAAAATGAGAGAGGCTTCAGAGGCTGGTCCAGTCAACAGGTCTTAGATCTTCCTACCGAACCTTATATATCTAGCAACCCCCTGTAGCTTAGGTAACTAAAATGCAGACTATGAAAGATATGGACCTGGGTTCAAGATCCAGGGCTGGAAAAATGTGCCGAAACCGTGCCTATCTGCAGTCAAGACACCTGCTCCACCACCCACCTAGGGTGTGTAGACCAAAGAAGAGATGGGACCTTCAACCTCTCTAGAGTCATGAGGACCAAGGCCCTGCTGGTTTAATTCATTAATTGATACAGAAGCTCAGGAGAAATGTATCACAAAAGTCCTCCAAAGCGTGGGGGGGGTGTCACACCCGCTAAGCTCCGGGACCCCAGAGCCCCACAGCCAGCACAGCTTGGCCTCCCCAGACACCACCAGAAGGAGAAGTCTCTCCATTTTTGTCACCTCACTAAAACGAATCCCAGTTGTAATGGAAAGGTGCTTGTTAAGGATTCATTTCACCCCTGTGGCTCTGAAAGATTTTAGGAACTGAGGATGAGACCAACTATTATGACAAAAGATGTTCCCAATTCTCTTATCACTCAGGAAAGCTGGGAGCTGGGAGCCAGGAATAGTGGATGAAGACCAAATACTATTTCTTGTAAATCACAGTATCACAGTAATCTATCAGGGCTGACTGCTTACAGAAGCTGTCAGTGGCCATTCAGGTCAGCCTCACCGCTATGTTCTGCAGTTAGAAGACACTTGCTGGCCATGTCCCTGTATTTTTTTTAATGAATAGTATTTTATTGAGGAAACTTTGTTTTACAAAATAAAATAAACTCATATGTCTAGGTTTCTCATATGTGCAGTTTCCACACCCTGCCCTCCACCAAATCACCAAGTGCTCTTCACCATTGTCCAGGGGGCTCCACTACCATTTGTCCACCCCCTCAACACCCCCCCATTCCCGGCTGGGAACCTCAGTTCTCCTGCAAGTGTCCAAGGCCTGGTTTTTGTTTCATCTGTTCCTATATTTGTCTGTTCACATTCCACCTATGAGTGGGATCATCTGGTATCTTTCTTCTTTTGACTTGTTTCATTGCGCATCATCCCCTCTAGATGCATCCATGTTGATTCAAATGACAGGGTTTCATCTCTTCTAAGGGCTGTGTAGTATCCACTGTGTATATGGACCACATCTTCTCTACCCATTCATCTGACACTGAGGAGTTTCCAGTTCTTAACCATTGTGAATAGAGTACAATAAACATGGGGGTGCATAAATCTCTGCGAATGAGTGTTCTTGTATCTTTCAGATAAATACCCAGAATGGGATAGTGGGATTATATAGGATTTCCATCTTCAACTTTTTGAGGACTCTCCATACTATTCTCCATAGGGGTTGCAACAATTTGCACTCCCACCAACGGTGTAGAAATGTTCCTTTTTCTCCACATCCTCGTCAACATTTGCTGCTTCCAGACTTTTAAATAACCAGTCTCTCAGGTATAAGATGGTATCTCATTGTTGTTTTGATGTGCATTTCCCTATAGCTCCATATCAGGAAGTGTAATTCCTCTGGATTTATTCTTTTTTCTCATAATTGCTTTGGCTCTTTGGGATCTTGTTGTTCCATACAGATTTTAAGATTTTTTTTTGTTCTATTTCCTTGAAATATGCCCATGAGATTTTGATGGGGATTGCATTAAATCTGTGTGTTGCTTTAGGTAAGATGGCCATTTTAACAATGTTGATTCTTCCTAGCTATGAGCAGGGGATATCCATCCATATCTCTCTGTATCGCTTCTATTTCTTTTAAAAAGTACTAAAAGCTTTCATTGTATAGGTCTTTCACCTCCTTTGTTAAGTATATACTAGGGTATTTCTTTTTACTTCTATTTCAAATGGCGTGGCTTTCTTGAATTGGTTTTCTTCTAGCATGTTGTTTGCATATGAAAATGCAACAGATTTTTGTACATTGATTTTGTAGTCTGCCACTTCACTGCAATCATTGACTAGTTCTAGCAGCTTTTTGAGTTTTTAGGCTTTTCAATATACAAAGCCATGTCACCCTAAAATAATGAGTTTTACTTTCTCCTTTCCAATTTGGATTCCTTTTCTTTTTCTTGCCTAATTACTCTGGCCAACACCTCCACTCCAGTCTGATGTTAAATAGCAGTGGTGAGAGTGGAAAGCCTTGCCATGTTGCTGACCTTAGAGGGAATGCTTTCAATTTTTTGCTGTTGAGTATTATGCTGGTTGTTTATTATAAATGGCCTTTATTATGCTGAGGTATGTACTTTCTATCTCCATTATATGCAGGTTTTTTAAATCATAAATGGGTGCTAAGTCTTAGTAAAAACTTTCTGTATCTATTGATATGATCATGTGGTTTTCTTCCTTGCTCCTGTTGATATGGTATATTACATTAATAGATTTACGTATATTGAACCATCCTTGTATGCCTGGGATAAAGCATATTTGGTCATAATGGATGATCTTTTGGATTCATTGTTGGATTCGGTTTGCTAATATTTTGTTGAGATTTATTGCATCTATATTCATTAGAAATATTGGTCTGTAATTTTCTTTCTTGGTTATGTTTTTTCATCAACTTTTGGTATCAGTGTGATGTTAGTCTCCTAGAAAGTGTTTGAAAGTGTGCCCTGTTCTTCAGTATTTTGGAAGAGTTTGAGAAGACTAGGTATTAATTCTTCTCTGAAGGTTGGTAAAACTCACTAGAAAAGCCACCTGGTCCTGAGCTTTTATTTTAAGAAAGACTCTTAATTACTTGTTCAATGTCCTTGCTTGTGAACAGTTCTGTTCAGGTTTTCCAATTCTTCCAAGTTCAGTCTTGGTAGACTGTATTTTTCTAAAAATATCTGTCCATGTCCTCAAGGTTGTCTGCTTTATGGCATAGAGCTGTTCATACCAGTCTCTTAGGAGGTTTCGTATTTTTGAAATATATGTTGTAACTTTTCCCCTTTCATTTCTGATTCTAGTTATGGGAGTTTTCTCTTTTTCTTTGTGAGTCTAGTCAATGGTTTGTCAATTTTATTTTTTCAAAGAACCAACTTATTTTATTGATCTTCTGGATCCTCTTTTTATTGTCTATTTCATTTATTTCTGCTCAAATTATTATTTCCTTTCTTCTACTAATTTTTTAAATGTAGGGTTACACTATTTATGATTTTTCTTGTTTCTTAAGGTAAGCCTGGATTGCAATGAACTTCCCTTAGGGACTGCTTTTGATGCATTCCATAGATTCTGGTAGCTTATTCTTCATTCTCGTTTGTCTCTAAGTATTTTTTTATTTTTTCTTTGATTTACTACTTTACCCAAGATTCCTTCAGAAGCATATTGTTTATCTCCAACTAATTTGGGGTCTTCCAACTTTTTTTATGGTTAATTTCTAGTTGTAAGCCATTGTAATCAGAGAAGATGCTTGGTATGATTTTAATCTTTGTAAATTTGTTGAGACATGTTTTGTGTCCCAGCATATGATCTATCCTGGAGAATGATCCATGCAGACTTGAGAAGAATGTGAATTCTGTAGTCACTGGATGAAGTGTTTGGTAAATGCCTATTAACCAAACTGCTCCAATTGGTCACTTAAAGCTGTTGCTTCCTAATTGATTTTCTGCTTGGTTAACCTATCCATTATCGTTGGTGGGGTTTTGAAGTTTCCTACTACTATTGTGCGGCTGTTGATGTCTCCTGTTGGTTTTGATAGACTTGCTTAATTTATTTTGATGCTCGGTTTGGTGCATATATGTTAATAAGTGTTATGGTTCCTAGATGGACTGACCCCTTAGTCATTATACAATGTCCCTCTGTCTTTTGTTATGTGCTTTAGTTGGAAGTCTGTTTTATCTGCTGCAAGTGTGGTTGTTCCTGTCTTTTTGTTGTTGTTTTGGGCTTTGTTTTTGTTTTTGTTTTTGTTTTTCTTGCCATTTGACTGTAGTATTGTCTTCCAACCATTAACTTTGAGTCTTTGTCTATATTTTGAAAGAAGGTAAGTTTTCTGAATGCAGCAGAAGGTTGGGTTGTGCCTTTTAATCCACTTGGCCACTCTATATCATTTTGGTGAGTTCAGTGATTAACATCAAGCTGATTATTGATATGTAGCTGTTTACTGTCATTTTGTTAGTTCTTTTCTGGGTGTTGTTACAGACAGTGCCTTTTTTCCCCCTTTCTCTTCTTGGGTGGGTTAAATGTAGTTATGTTTTGTTTGGTTTCCTTTTTAGTTTTCGGCTTTGCTTTTTCCCTGGAGATGAGTTTTGAGGTTACTTTGAGGAAGCTCTGAACCAGGACGTTTTCACCTAATCTTTATGGTATTAAACGTTGCTGCCATTTCTGGTCCTGCTTTTCCTCACTGTTTGTATCTGCAAAATAGGTGCTTCCTAGTGGTTCTGTGGGGAGGAGATGAGACTCGCTCCTATCAGGTTGCCACCTTGGGCTCCTCAATCTTTCTATTTTGCTGAGGGATTTGAGAGTCTTAATGCAAGTCACACGTCCCCTCCTCTGTTACCAAAGTGCAGGGAGTTTCCAGAGAAATTCTGGTTCTCTAGTTGCAGATCCTTCTAAAAAAAAGCCTTGGGAAAAGTTCCACATACATCCCGGGGTCCCGGGTTCAAGACCCAGAACCCAGGGGCAGAATAACCAATGTGAAAAAGTAAATGACATAAACACATATTTCTTTAAAAAAATAAATAAATAAAAGGAAGGCTCTGAAGTAAAACCCCAGTGGTATAAGGATATAATGCTAGTTACTCAGGCAGACGTCATGATTAACAAACAATGCCAAGGGACTGTGGGCTGTGTGGCCTTAGGCAAATTTAAAAGAGTCTAAGTTTCAGTTTTCTTATCAGAGAAATTACAATTATAATATGCTAATGATGTGTTGTGAAGAGTAAGGTGATAAAGTGTCTAGTACAGTGCCTGGCACACATGAGGCATTCAAAAAAAGGCACCTATTGTGATGTTACTATAAAAATGTCAGTCAAGGCAGACCTAGTGGCCTGGCAGATAAGGTCACCAGACAAACATAGTCCCCATACATCCCCTGGGCCCAGGTTCAAGACCGGAGCTCGGGGAACAACCAAAATGAACAACTAAATAATGTTTCTTCTTCCTCTCCCTTCCTACCTGCCTGCCTACTTGCTTTCATTCTTACCTGCCTTTTTCCTTTAAAAAAATGTTAGTCGAGTCCAAAAAAAGGAAAAATTTGTTATTCATACAAAGACATGAGAAAGTTATGACACATCACGTCTATCAATCAAGATTTTTATTATAATATAAAAACCCTATTAAAGGGATAATATGTACACATATATGTATATTACTTATACATTATATTAGTTACATATTATATTACTTACACATATTAAAAAACAGTTTTAAAATCATTATAGGTGCGCCCTGGTGGAGCAGCAGTTAGGTCAATCACCTCTGAAAGAGCAAGGTCACATACCCATGGGTTTGAGTCCTGGGTCTGGGGGAAACATCCAGTGTGAACAACTAAAATTATAAAAATAAAGTGCTTCTTCCTCCTCGCTCTCCCTACCTGCCTACTCACCTTCATTCCCGCCTGCACCTTTCCTTCAAAAAAAAAAAAAGTGAAGTCCTTGCTTACTTAAAAAAAATTAAAAATTACAAAAATAAGATCATTACAAAAATATTTAGAGAGCAAATTCTATGTATATTTCAATAAAAACTGTGAAACTTCTCTGACCACCAATAAACATGTGATTTTGGAATAATGGCACTCAGGCTCCAATGTATAGAAATCTTAAAAGTCAATAGAAAATTGAACAGAAGACTCTTTATACCCCTTAGGGGAGACAGGGGCCTGGTTACCTAGAAAGAGATATGTTCATGCTGAAGCAGAAGTGAGCCCCCAGAAAATAAAAGATACTGAATGTCACAGGCATAATGGACTATACTTTTAATTTACTACTACTGAACACTGTCCTGAAAATTCACTTAGACCAACAAAAACAAAACACTGGTAAGAGAGATGCAAATTATCCGCCTGCAGAAATCATGGGAGTCAAGCATTAAATCATTTCATAAGGTGGCAGATACAAAATAAGTACATAAGGGTGAGCCCTGGTGGCCTAGTGGTCTAGTACACCTGTGAGCAGTCCCACATACATCCCAAGGTCCAGGGTTCAAGACCCGGGCCAGGGTGAACAACGAATATGAACAACTAAATAAAAAATAAAATTCTTCCTCTTCTCTCTTCCTTCCTTCCTGTTTGCCTACTCACCTTCATGCCTGCTGTACCTTTCCTTTAAAACAAAAAATGAAACAAAACAAAATAACCAAGAGGACCTTTACATGACAACAGGAATCCACTTCACTGGGATCTACTGGCCTGGATCTGGCCCCACCGGCCTCACCCCCTGGTAGCTGCGCCCCGACCCGTGACTCCGCCCACTGTGGAGGCTCAGCTCCGAGCTACGGGCAGTCTGCTCTCCAGGTAGGCACTGCAGGCACCCGCAGACTAAAGCCTTGCTCTGGCCAGAAGTTTTCTAATGAGCAACATATTCCCAAGTGGAAGAAGTTAATGCTAAACGAGACCATAGGAAATGGTCCAAATACTTGAGAGTAAGCTTTCCAAGAATTGTCAGGATCCCCCTTACACATAAACTCTTGGTAAATGAACTACAAACCACTTAACTGTTTTGCCTTTATGTTGTTTTTAAGAATAAACACGTGGTATATTCTTGTTGGAAAAATGCAAACGAGAGAGAGATGTATCAATGCAAGTGAACCTGCCCTCCTTAGACCTACTGAGGAGAAAACACCACCAAAACTTGAAGGGCACCCCAAGCTTTTCTGGGTACATGCATGCAAGGGAATGTGCACACACTCAGGGACCCTTGGTGGGGCCTGGGGAGGTAAAGCAGTGTTCAATGCTTTTACCTGTTTGTGCTTCAGGACTCTGACACTGAAAGGAGCCTCACAGAGGGCCTAAAGCCAAGTCTTAAGTCTCCTGTTTTGGGACTGAGAGACTCCCTGTAAAACAAACCATCTAGTGTGAGCAAGACCACCACCGGTCCCTCCAGGGAAGCAAAAAGAGGTCTCTGCATGCCTGCTCTTCCTGCCCAGTACGAGTACTGCCTCTTGGGCACTATCATGCACTTGACCCCAAAATGGCACTCAAGTGTCCTGTTGATTCAAATGGGTTTTAGAGGCAGACGATTAAGGTTCAAATCCCTGCTCTTCCACTTACTAGCTGTGACTTTGGGCAAGTTTAAATCTCTTAGTGTCACAGTGTCCCCATCTGTAACATGGGAATGACTACACATGCTTCTTAAGAGTTATTTCGAGGATTAAATATATTCATGTGTGCATAGCACTTAGCTCAGTGCTTAGAAAGGTACTTAACACTGCTGACGGTCACCACCGTCACTGTCATTATTTTAAAGAGCATTTGACCTTTCTAATAAGAAAGAATGCAACAATTTACAATTGATTTCTTATTACTCCTTCATGGAATTATGATATAGATCCCATATTCCAGTTTATTTTGCTGCTTGTAAATTAATTCCTCCATCGACAGTGATGAGTGACTAAACACCTGTGAGATGCCAGACGTCCTTCCAGACATCAGAAAGGCCATGATGAGCAAGGCAAACAAGATGCCTGCTATTAAGATGCTTCCGTCTGGTGGGAAGGGGAGAGATAGCCAATCAACAGAGAGTGAGAAGTGCTAAAAAGAAATTTAAAGAGTTAATGAGCAGAGTGTGTGGAAGGTTCTCTGAGAAGGTGGTAAGGAGGAAGCGACTCTGTGATGATCCGAGGGGAAGCGTTTCTAGGCAGAGAAGAGCAGGTGTGGTCTCCAGGTCAGAGTCAAGGGCAGTCAGTCTGGCAACAGAGAAATCAAGTACGGAGAGGCCCACTCACTCCGGGGAAGAGAGGGGAGTCACACATCATAATCTCACATGGTCTTTAAAACGGTGAGGACTCCACGATATTCTGCAACTTGAACACTAAGCCTCATTCATTCACCTCACACATGACAGCTCCCTGCCCCTCCCTCCCTGCCCTGTCTCTGGCATCAGGCATAAAATATGATTTAGCAAATGCCTGCAGAATGGAGCAGCCCCTGAGCAGTGATCACTGGGAAATAACAGTTCTGCTCACTGGGAACTCACAGTGAGCAAGATGCATCTACCTCAAGGCTCCTCACAACTGCCTACACACCCCTCCTCACTCCCAGATGCTCCTACGAGTCAGAACTCCAAGCTCAAAGACCACTGTTGAAAAAAGAAGTCTCATAGATTCTTTCACAGGACTGCTGGAGAGAGGTCTCTCTGTTCTTGAGGCATGTGGCAGGCGAACCTTGGCTATTCTGGCCTGTCCTTGGCAAGCCAGAAGAATCTGGAAATGCTCTTTCCTTAATTCCCTCACTCAACTTCAGGGAGGGGTGGGAGCTTATGTAAATGTATAGATAGGAACGCTCACATCCTGGCTCTCTGAACCTTGGCATTTCTCTATGTACTTGCTTTTCAACCACTGTCTGGGAGAGCATAACCTTAGCCAACTGATTTTTAAAAGCCCATATTAAAGAAAGAATTCAATAATTTAGTCTCAATAAGAAAAGAGCTGGGCACATCCTTGTGATTGAGACACGGGTGTGCGAACCATATACATCTCAAGGACCAGGGTTTGAGCCACGAGGCTGGGGTGAAAAACCAAAATGAACAGCTAAATGAATACAGATGTCTCTTCCTCCTCTCTTTTCCTTGCTTCCTCTCTTTAAGAAAGAAAAACGATTGCCTACAGTAGTAGACCTAACATTTACAGAAAAGTTACTGTATGGAAGACATCGCCCTATACACTTTACATGTGTCATCTCATTTGAAATTCTCTGTGACCCCAAGCAATTAAGTAATATAATCACTCCTGTTTTACAAAGGAGGAAAATGACACCCAGAGAAGTAAAGAGTCTAGTAATTGTACAATAAAATACAAACAACCATATGAAACCCATGTGGATAAAAAAAGTTTAAATTTATTTCTTGACCTCAAGGAACTTACAATCTAGCTGGAGAAACAAGACATTATACCTGAAGCATAATATAAAAAGCTATTAGAACCCTCATGCATGCATGGAGGAATGTAAAGTGATATAGGCACTTTGGAAAATTGTCTAGCAGAGTCTCAAAAGACTAACCCCAAGAGTTACCATATGATCCAGCAATCTACTCCTAATGTACATTTAAGAGATGAAAACATAGATCTACAAAAAAACTTACACACAAATAACTCACAGCAGTATTATTCATAAGAACCAAAAACTGGAAGCAACACACATGTCCATCAACGAATGAAGGGATAAATGAAATCTATCCAGACAATGGAATATTACTCAGCCATAAAAAGGAACAGTGGCCCGATCTATCACGATGGTGTACACCGTCGTGAACACATGTGAACCTTTAAAACATGCTAAGTCTAAGTCACAAAGACCATTTACTGTGTGATTCCACTCATAGAAAATGTTCAGAATAGGCCAATTTGTAGAGAGAGAAAGCGTATAAGCAGTTGCCTAGGGAAGGGAGAAGGGGAAAGGATGAAGGGAATCAGGGGTGAGGTCTAAGGAATACAGTTTTGTTTTGCTGTATTTTTGAGGGGTGGTAATTAAAATATTTTAAAGTGACCATGTTGATGGATGCACAATCTGTGAATAAACTAAATGCCATTCAATTGTATAGCTTAAGTGAAAGAGTCATATAGTATGTGACTTATTCTTAAGAAAGCTGTATTTAGGCGCACCCTGGTAGAAAAGCAGTTGGGTGCAGTCCACACACATCCCAAGGCCCTGGGTTCATGTCCTGGGACCCGGGGCAACAACCAAGAGGAACAACTAAGTAAAACAAAGTGCTTCTTCCTCCTCCCTCTTTCTGCCTGCCTGCCTCTGCTCAACTTCACTCTTACCTGAACCTTTCCTTTAAAAACACAAAAATAAAGAAAGCTATTTTTGAGATTTTAGATGAAAACTTCAAGCTCAAAAATCAAATGCATTGTCTGGTGAAGGAGAGAACTGGACTTGCAGTGGGGAACATGATGTCGCCTATACAGACTCTGACTCACATGTTCACCTGAAACTTACATAATGCCATAACACGTTACTTCAATAAAAAGTATTTCCAAACGCAGTTCTGCTTACTATGAAATTAGTGCTGTGGTTTAGCCCTATGAAAATTTGTCATCTATAATTATAATTTACTGTAATTTTCTATTGAAGTTCTGCTTCGCAGTAGTGAAGAGACAAAATGGAGATTACAAATGGTCAGGACTCCTGGTAAATGTTGAATGACATCGCTTAGCCCAGTGATGACCTGAGAATATTCCTAACTGGGTTTTTTTTTTCCGAGTGGTGGTGAGTGGGAGAGAAAGGAGTGGGCCAATTACATGGAGTCAGCACAGGCTTTAGAATTTACACACAGGTGAACAATGAGATGATTATATTGCCCTTGGGCGCATACCCAGAGGTTGCCTGAGATTCAAATGCACAGTGTTACGATAGTCCCAACTTGGGCTGCTGCCAATATTAGACAGGGGTCCCATGCTAAGTAAATGCTTGATATCCAAGAAACCAAATCCTCGCCTCAGACCCCTAAAGATGCCAGAGAGTTACCAAAATGTTTATGGACTTTCTCTTTCCCAGGAAATTCTCCTTTTCAACTTATTTTCCCTGCTGTTTGATGAGGTTTAAAGCAATAGGTTAAGTAGCTAGAAAGTCTCTAAAGCAATGCTCACAGTTCCTGTCACTGACAAATAGAAAGGAAATCTCAAACTGGGGACAAAGAGAGATAAGGAATAGGAGAGCCGGTGGAACTTGAGACGCATCAGTCGCCATTCCAGAGGTACGTTAGTTTCCGTCCCGAGGCTGCCTAAAACCAATGTCCCTGGAGAGGGAAGCGGGAAGTTACCAAAGGCACACAAATAGAAAGATCAATTAAAAATGGAAACCTAAACAATCATATCTTCTTGAAATCAATAGCTGATAGTAGTAAAAACTATTTAGTTACATTAATATTTTGAAGTAAAAGATCAAGACAAAAAATGGTGAAACGGCAATTAATATTCCAGGACAAAAGGCACTACTATGACCTCAGAAGAATTGTTGAATAAGACATTTTTAAAAGCAAGGACTCATGAATAGGGGTCATTTAGAGGGATAAGTGTGCAGTTATTCGGGAGGCATTTTAACTGTGCTGAAGAAACACACTGCTCTCACATGTCACCAAGAGCAGCAGCCTTCTGTAAATGACTTACTGGGTCGGAAAACCGTATGTGTTTCCTGCAAAAAAGCTGGTCCTTCTAAGCACAGACACTGTGATTCCCGCGGTGATTCCTCCTTGAACTCCCAGGGCTGAGACTGGATATCAGTCTTGATCTTAAGCCAGTGTCTTAAACTGGCAGATGCAGCATTTAATGGCTACAAACCACATTTCTTGACTTAAATGGGAGTTTCCCAAAGGACTAAAGGACTTTGGAAAATATACTTTGGAAAGAGAGGGAGAGAATGGAATGTTTCATATGATCCCAGACCCAGAGCAGACAGGGACATAAAGCCCATCTAGCCTAGTGGTTTCGTTGGGGTGATTTTGGTCCCCCTCCAAGGGACATTCGGCAATGTCCAGAGACATCACCAATGGTTATGATGCATATTTATCATGTACAGGTCCAGACACAGGCTACTAAGCATCCTCTAGTGTCCAAGACCCTGTGGTTCAAATGCCATTCGTGCTGAGGTACAGGAACCCTGACCTCGTGCATTTTCTAAAGAAACGGAACCTGAGACAGATCAAGAGACTTGTCCCTGACAGTGGTGATGGGAATCATTTTCTTTGTAAGTTCACGACTGACTGGCCCAGGATTTCACCTGCTTCGGGTTTCCAGGAGGACAGTTAAGAAGTGTTCAGTCCCACACAGCACGAGGGAGCCAGACGCCCAAGTCTGCTCTGGGATTGCCAACACCACAGCTGTTACCAAACTGACGAAAGACACGCCCCACAGGGAAGCTTCCAGGGGGTAGGAAGCGCACCCCACCCCACCTCATGGTCTAATCCCCAAAGAGCTGCTCCCTTTTCTCAAATCCACGTCCTGGGTTACAATAAAATACCAGGAAAAGAAAACATCCTGCTGGGGTTTTGGTCCAGGATCAAGGGCAGGAAGAAGGTGGGGCTCAGAGAAGAAACATGAAAAATGCAAAACAAACAGCTGGGTTAGAGCTAATTTCCACTCAAGATGGCAGACAGGGTGATTCTCTCCAGTTGGTTTTCTGTATGTTACAGGAAAGAGTCTGCCTGTTATGTTAGAACTGATGATTACTTCTGACAAGCTATCATTTTTGTTTTCAGTTTCCTTGGTCCATGAGCCCATTTTCCATCTCATGCTGCGCTTTCATATTTGAACTCCTGGTTTGCCATTTTACTGGTTGGGAGTGATTTCAATAGTTCTCTTAGCACTCATCTTCTTCCAGAATAACTTATATCCTGCTTTGATTATATTTCCTTATTAATGAGCTTTCAGAAAGTTCCCTGTTTGGTTTTTTTTTTTTTCTTTTCTGCTTAAATCACCTACACCAGAGGTAATTCTCTCCCACCATCTATTTGCATCAAAACCTGGAGGTGGGGTCTCTTTGACCCTCCCGTTCTTCTAGGCATTCTTGGGATACTGCCCTGAGCTGAATCTGAGCTGGTTGTGTTGAGATACTGGTCTTTACTGCTGCCTTCAACTAGGCATGGTAGGAGGCAGAGAATTGGTTGGTAAATTCTGATTTTCCAAATTGTGTAATTTAGTGAAAGTTCTAAGCTAAAGACCATTCCACTGAGAATGTGTATGGGGGTCTGGGAGGGATACACAGTATCAAAAGAAATGCCTCTAGGCTCCACTTGACTGCCTGCTTCAGAAAGAGCAGGCTCCTGCCTGCTCAGGAGCTAAGTCAGAATGAAACCCCTGGACTTGGGGTAGGAGTGTCCTAAGTGAATTTTTTGAACCTCCTTTTTTCTGTTCAGTCAGGCTCTTGTTTGCTGCCCAGACTGCTGGCCCTAGGACTCTAGTAGACCACTGTCATTCTCCTCTCTACAAGCAAGAAAAAAAAGTGGTCAAAACAACCAGTCACTTGCTATGTTAGGAAACCAGGGTGTGGTGGTCCCTGTCCCTGGCTGGTGGCCCCTCCCCTCCTTCCTTCCTGAAATGCAGTTCCTTAAGTGATAAAGTCTTATTTTTAAATTCAGAGTCTGTGGTCTTATTTCTCCAGTTGATGTGCGGGAACTGACTTAGCAGGCCCGAGAGAGCAGAATCCACCCACAGTAGGGGACATGGAAACCAAGCAAAGGTACCGAGAAGAATTCCTCAACAGTTTCTGGCACCAGTTCTCTGGAAGGGAAAAGAACAGGAGGGGGGACAAGGCAAGGTGGTAGCAGCCATTTGGGAGGCAGGTACCGCCTGGATCCCTTTAGCATTTCCCATCCCAGGTGACTGTCCTTCTTCCAACATAGCAGAGCGCAGAAGTTTCCTCCTCAGGGCGTTAAGACCAAGGGTCCCCGGAAAGGGAGGCCCAAGTGTGAGTCTAATGCTGGAAACAGAGGGACTACTGAACATGCACCCACAGATGGCTGGGAACTACCCTCCATACCCCGACCCTCTTCATCCACTCAGCACCCCACATTCTGGCTCAGACCTTTACCTCCTGGGAGGGCAGGAGAAAGAGACTGTATAATGTTACAATGCAATGTTACCTCAAGGCCAATTTTAAACAACAAAAAGACACTTCTCTGTGGAATCTGAACCCAAGAAGAAAATTCTAAAGATGCTACCTTTGGGGAGTCCCCATCGACAGCCCACCCAAACAGGCCCACGCACAAGGTCAGACACCCTGACCAGCACTTGTCCCTCATTCTTCAGCACACACAGACAATGACCGTTTCCTTCACACCCGAGAAAACTTCCTACGTGGAAAGTAGAGGCCAAACCAAACCAAACAAACAACGAAACCTAGAGGAAACAGGCTAGGCAGAGATTTTTTTTTTTAATGTAAGAGACATAAAAGATACGGCATCCATAAAACAAGAATAAGGGTCTATAAGAAACAAAATTAATTAAAAAAAAAAAACTAAAAAAACCACTGGACATGTTTACAGAATAACCAAAAATTAAAATGAAATAGACGCATTGGAAGGTAAGGTTGAAGAACTCTCCCCACCCACAAAACATGGCAGAAAACCAGAGAGAGATAATTGAAGAGAAGAGATAAAGAACATTAGAGACCATCTGAAAGGTTCAACATCTAAATAGTAAAGATTCCCTAAGAAGACAGCAGAGAGGAAAGCATTAATGAAATATGTCAGTAATGTTTCCAGCAGTGACTGATGTATGTTGTCAGACTGAAGGGACCCACTGAAGGTCCACATGAGGGTCAGCAGCTGTGGCCCATGGGATAAATGTAGCCTGCAGTGTGTTTCTGCAAAGTCTTTAAGCTAAGAATAGCTTTTACTGTTTTGTTTTGGTTTTTAAGGGAAGGCACAGGCAGGAATGAAGGTGAACAGGCAGGCAGGCAGGAAGAGAGAGGAGGAAGCAGCACTTATTTGCTTAGTGGCTGTGCCGCTGACCCCAGCCCGGGACCTGAGGCCATATGTGGGCTGCGCCTCTGGAGTCTCAGACTCACCGCCTGAGCCACAAGCGTTTGCTTGCGTTCGTGTTTTGATGGTGTAGGAAAAAGAATTTGTGGCGGAGAACATATCTGGACCACAGAAAAGAAAGTATTGACTATGTGACTTTTTACAGAAAGTCTCCTGACCCCGGTCTGGCACAGTAAATAAGAACAGAAAAACACCACCCCACTCTGTGGCTAAAGCACAGGCTATAAAGCTGCGGACCCGGGATCAAGACCCAGGACTAGGTGGTCCTGGGAAAAAAATGAAAAATAAATGACACACTCTTACACCTAGGTGGCTTAGGGTCAAAGAGATATTTTAGACATGTAAGGTCTCAAAAAATGACCTCCCTTTTCTCGTTTTTCCAGAAGTTTCTAGAAGATGAGCTCTACCAAGACAAGAGCGGGTAAACCAAGAAAGGAAGACATGAAACTCAGGGGATGGGGGGTTCAAAACAAGAGGTGGGACAAATTCCCAGGAGCCTGGTAAACAGAAGCCCAGGGTGGTGCTGTGCACCAGAGGACCACAACCTGTTCTGCAGCAAAGTGACTGTTTACCCACGTGGCTGCCTCTTCCCGGGCACTCCATTTCCATACTGACGCATGGACACTGGCTACTCTGGTACCTTCCTGTGATGTCCCTCTGCTGCTGCTGAATTCCTTCGACTTTATTTTTTTTAATGTCTGGAGGTGTTTATTTTGCTTTGTTACTGAAGGATAGAATCTCTGGGTATAAAATTCTAGGCTGATGTTTTGTGTCTTTCAGTCCTTTAAAGATATTGCTCAGCTGTCTTCTAGTTTAACATGTTTCCAGTAAGAAATCTGCTGCCATCTTTATCTCCATTTTGTAGTAAGGTGTTTCTCTCTGGTCAATTTTTTTTAAAAAAAATCTGTATCATTGTTTTTAAGCAATTTGGTTATGTGCCCTGACATGGATTTCTTGGTGCATCTTATGCTTGGGATTCACTGAACTTTCTGGATCTAATATTTTATAGTTTTCATCAAATTTGGAAAATGGTCAATATTTCTTCAAATATTTCTTCTAAGCCCCATCAATCTTCTCCCCTTGAGGGTCTCCAATTATTCACATTACACTCCTTGACATTGTCCCATAGCTTGCTAATGCTCTCTTGCTTTTATCCCCTACTCTTTTTTTTTTCCCCCTTTGGATAATTTCTATTGCTATGTCTTCAAATTCATTATCTTCCTATAATTTCTAACTCCTAACTCTATTTCATAAAAAGTATGTACTGAGAAAGACATAAATATGGCAGAAAGTTAACAGTTGTTAGATCTTGGTCGGGATAGACGGATGATCAATATATCGTTCTTTCAACTTGATGTCAGAAATTGCTCTTAATGAGAGAATGGGGGCAGGAAAAGAATGAGCATTACCACCTGACTACATATTTCCATCTCAGTAAATGCCTGAAAAAAGAATATAACTTCAGCTTGAACTTCAAGATTCCTGAAAGGAGAGACAGAGAGAGAGACACTACCACATAATTAAAGCAGTCAAGTTCAAGGCAAGAAACCCTAAGATTATCTGAGGGAAAGAAAACTGGAAAACTCTCAGTGACATGATTGCCTCACCTTGAAATCTACATTTTTTACCCAAACATGAGACCTGTAGACTGAGTAATTTTAGGGGTGTGCCTCACAGCAGTCCACTGTTGAAAGCCCACCATGTGAAACGAACAGAGTGGAGGGAGACTCCTTCAATTCCAGTGTTTTATTTTCCTCAGGTCCCTAGCAACTAGTACTAACAATATCGATGTGCCCAGACCAGGGGAAGGGCTTCCTCCTTCCTCCTGGTCACACCGATGCCCAAGAAGGGCAGAAGAAACTATGAGAGCAGGGTCAACAGGGTTTGCTTTCCCACTCACCCTCGTATTGGGGGCGCTCCGAAAACCATCAAAACCTACAAGTTCTTCCTTTTCTCTCCAAAGCTGCCAAATGGAAGCAGTTGTTCCTACTGCTTTAAAGGAAGTTCACGAGGATCATTGGTGACTAGCTCAGAACCAACAAAAGTCCTGATTTACCTCTAAGTAAAGAACCAGCAGCCTTTCTGCCCTCATTATTGCACTCTTCCTCATGACTGACACTTGTCATTGTGACTCTACGCTGGCACAGAAGATGAAAATAATACTGTCCCCAACAGCCACAGAGATGGAAAAGAAATCTGTACATGTGATTCGTCCAAAGGACTAGTACAACCTACCTTCCTTCTCTGGGTGAGTCTGGGTTAGATGCTCCCAAGATCCTTCCCCAGCCAAGATGCTACAATTTGATGGCATTTGGATACAACATAAAACTCAGATCCTCAGAGTTTTGCATTATGTACTGACTACAACCTTTTCCTCCTCAAAACAATAAAGTTCATTTAGGCAAAGACTAACTTTAAGATGGGAAGCACCACAGGGAGAAAACCTCCAGGGAAGTTTCCAACTGGTAAGTCTCCCAGCCTGTGGGGTGCAGGCTTATTCCTAAAGCAAGACTCCTGGTTGCTGACTCAGGTCTTTTTCGAGGTGATTTTAGGATAGGCCAGGGAAGTCTCCAAGTCATGGGCACTTCTCTGCTCAACTCGCTTTCCCCTCTGGTTATCAAGCCTGCTGTTTACTCACTCTTCTGAGGCCCAGTCCATAAACGCTGGTGTCCCTGAGGGTCCAACCCAGGCCCTTTTCTCCCCCTGCACCCTACTCGCTGTGATCTGACCCACTCTCACAGCTTCAGTCACCCAAGGACACCCCAAATCTCCAGCTAGACCTTTAGCAGGCTGCCCTCTGCCCGTTAGCCAGCTCTCCTTAGGCTGTCCACAGGCACCCAAAACAGGAAGCCCACGGCAAGTCTCCCCAGCACCGACTTCTCTGTCACATCTCAGCAGACGGCAGGACTTTCCAGTTGGGCTGTGCAACCCAGAAAACTGGAATCTTTCCAACTGCTTTTCCTCATCCTCCACATCCAATCAGCCACCATGACCTGACACTTCCGAAGAGTCTCTCCACCCGCTGCCACTGCCTCACGCCCCCAGGTATCACCACCCTGGCCGCCAGTCTCTCCAGCAAAGACCCTGCCACAACAGCTTCCTAGCGGACCCCTCCCATCCATTCTGCACACAGTCCCAGCGGTCTTTCTAGACTAATGTCATCTCATGATGGCGTGATGAGTAGTTAAACTAGGGCAAGATTCCCTAAGCGGTGGTGCTTCCCACCAGATGTCTGAGACAAGCGTCCATTGCGGGGTCTGCAAAGGGACTACTGAATGTGCGCTGGTCTTCCCTCTGGATTCCCACCCAGCACCTCTCAAACAAAGCAGCAGCTAATGAAGTATCTCTTCTTCAATTCCTATCAAACGGCCTTACTTTACAATTGGGGGAAGGAAGGCTCAAAGAGTTTAGGTTAATTTCTCAAGCTTACAATTTTCCCAATATTTGTGCAGTGTGTACCATGAGCCAAAGACGACACGAAGTGCTGTGTGTGGTCACGGGCTTAGTGTTCACAGTCACGCTGCAAGGAAGCCCGACCACCGGCCCTTGGCAGGTGAGAACGCGGAGGCAGAGGCGGAGACTTGGCCCTGGCTGGTCAGCGAGCGCGGAGGCAGGACTCGCCCTCGGATCTGGCAGGAGTCGAGACTTAACCGCAGCACCATCAGGTGGGTCTGGCTCATAGGTCACTAACCTTTTTCCCTTGCTTTTTGATAGTTGAAAAGGTTTTCTTTTTTTTTCTTTCCTTAAATTATTCCAAGAATGTACTGGACCCATATGGGATCTATTCCTGGCTGTGGCTGACTCATGGGTGACACGGGGTAAGTTACAGTTTTTCTAAAAAGATGCACTAGACATGCACTTTGCTGCCAGCAAAGAACTTAATATACTGCAGCCCCCCATCCTACACAAGGGCAAAATTTGACTTTTAAATAGAAGTAATTTTAGTTGGGCAATGCCCGGAGAAGCTAAGAGAAGTTTTAATAGGACCCACTAATTCCACTCCCAGGTATATACTCAAGAGAAATGAGACAATGCGCCTTCACAAATGCTCGTAACAGCGGTGTTCATAACAGCTCCAAGGTGGGGACAACCACATGCCCATCAACTGATGCACGAACACACCAGGGCTGGTCTAGCACATCAAAGGCCCCGACTCAGCAGCAAGCACTGACACGAGCAGCAAACATGGATGAACCTTCAAAACATCACGTGAAGTGAAAGAAGATGCAAAAGCCACATATCAAATGATTCCATTCATACGAAATGTCCAAAAAAGGCAAATCCATAGACACGGAAAGGAGATTAGCTGCCGTCAAAGGCTAGTGGAAGGGACTGCTAACAGGTCCGGGGGTTTCTTGCCGAGGTGACAGAAATGACCCAGAAGTAGACACTGGTATGGTTACACAACACTGAACTATATTAAAAACAGCAGCATGTGGCACTTCAAAATAAGGACGCTTTGGGAGTGGCCCTGGGACTGAAGAGGCTGAGGTGGCTGGAGTGGAGACCATGTAAAGACCGAGGACCTGAATCATGATGCTGGGGATGGGGGAGCAAACAAATAAATAAAAATGCTTCTTCCTCTGTTTAAAAATAAATAAATGAATCAGTTAAGTAATGAAGCTTTAGCCTCCCTCTGTGGCTCAGGCAACGAAGGCACAGACAATAAAAGACATGGACCTGACTTCGAGTCCTGGAGCTGGAGATGACAAAAGAGAAAATGAACGAAGTTTCAGCTATGTGAATTATATCTGAATGATGAATTTTTGAAACATTAAAGAAAAGAGCTAACTTTAAAAGTAAGACGTTAGTGTAGTACTCCACAAGTTCTATTGACCTTTTCTAGAGTGTCACTTAAAATACATATCACTAAGGAGTCCTTTTAGGAAAAGCACCAGTCTAAATCATCTGCATTGAGAAGAGGACCTTGAATTTAATGGCAGAGGCTCCATCTCCAGCAAGAACATTACGGAAGCGTGAACACTGATCTGACTTCAGAATTAACTACAGTTTTGCTGGTGACCTGTCCCTGTCATGCTTTGTCTATATAATCATGAGTTTAAGAAAATAAATCACCTTCAACTGATATCAGAATTACTGGCATTTTAATCTAGAATGATTTATTTTCTTCAGAGTCTGTATCTCTGCAGCACATAAAGCATTCATTAAGGAAAAATTAGAGCAGGGGTCTAGATCGAAAATAAGACAGTGAGATTTTCATGAGTTATTATAAATACTGAAACCTAATAAGTAACTTTAAAGAAGGGTATGTTTTCCAAGGAGGCTAGAAATGAGAACTGCTGCCATGTCTCGTAAGGAATTGGTGGTGGTTATGTTGTCATTTTCAGGGTAGGGACCAGGCCTTCACATGCCACCAGCTCCAGTCCAGAGCCACCTGCCTGGGAAGAGCCCAGTCAGTGACATTTCCGTTTAACACAAGTTCAGTTGACTAAGAGATGTTGTCAAAGAGGACAAGGAATGACAAGTGTTAAATGTTTCTTTGCAAGTTCAAAACTAGAAGCAACTGAGGGTATGTTCTGTTGCCTGAATGATTAAGTTCGCTGGAAGCAGTTCACACCCCAAGGGTGGCGGGTAGACCCGCCAACACAAACAGCAAACAAAAGAAAGTTTTCCTCCTCCTCTCACCTACTGCATGCCTGCCCACTGGCTCCATTCCCGTCTGCACCTTTCCTTTAGAAAAAGAAACATTTTGTGTCAGATGATGGATAAAGAAGAGGTGGTGCATACACACAACAGAACTCTATGCAGCCTTGAGCAGAGATGCATTTCTGTTCTTTGAGTCAACACAGATGGATCTAGAGGGGATGACGCTAAGTGAAATTGGTCAAAAGAAGAAAGATAGATTCCAGATGACAGAACAAAGGAAAAGACCAACACTTGGACACCTGCAGTAAAACCAGGTGACCGACAGGGAATAGGAGGGTAACGGGTGAGGGGTCAAGTGGCGGTGAAGCCCACTGGACAATGGTGAAAAGCACTTGGTGATTTGGTGGAGGACAGTGCACACACACACACACACACGTGAGGAATGGGGAAAAATGGCACATATGGGGAAACTACACTTGAGTTTAATTTGTGAAAACAGTTACTGTAATAAAATATTAAAAAATAATGTTTGAGCTTTATCTTCCGCCTCTGAAATCATAGTGGGACATATTAGCACTTTTAAAAAGGAAAAGAAATACAGGAATGATACCTCTAATGCTTACGACAATCCTAAAAACCAATAAATGAGTGTAGTTAACTCATTCAAAACGACACAGATAGGTAAGGACTGGCCCTGAAGGAAAATTTACCTTTATCTGATCCAACACCCATGTGTGAACTCTCTCTCTCTCTCTCTCTCTCTCTCTCTCTCTCTC